>JAKTQW010000197.1:0-176530 GCA_030579415.1 Pichia eremophila | reverse complement strand
AATAGTTATGTAGTTCTTCTTATATAGATTCTTATATAGATATAGAGAAATCGTCCTTTATTAGATCTTATTATTAGATATTATTACGTAAGTCATACCTAGAGAGTTAACAAGTCTAACAAGGGGCGACACCTGTTATTTTCTCATGTCGAAGACGATGCGTCTGTTATAATTGTACTTCTTTTAATGTAATTATGGGAATATGTTCAGGTATTTATATATAAGTTATAACAAACATATAATGTATATAGTATAATAAACTAAAGAGAATTAAAAAGAAAAAGAATTAAAAAAAAAAAAAAAGAAAAAGTATTAAATTGATAAATAGTGTAAATTGAATTAGAAAAGCAATTGGAGATATGTTGATTAATTAGTTAGAAAAGATTTATAATATAGATGAAGTAAAACCTTACCACATACCGTGTAAGAAACTATTGGATTTATCATTAATTGCCATTTTTTTAATATATAAATCATGTTGTTTAATTTCTTCAATTTTTGCATTTTTTTGTTCATCCTTCATTGCTTTTTTCAGTAAATTACCAACATCACACCCATTAACAACAACTCCTGCTTCACTACATTTTGCCTTTTCCTTTAATTCATCACATAAATTATCAATATCAAGTTCTGTAAATCTTGGATGTGTTGTAATTCTTTCCCAAATTTGATTACATTTCATTAAATCAATTGTATTATCAGGTACTTTTTCATCATCTTTTTCAATATCATCATCATTATTATTATTAATACCAATTTCATTATTAATATCATTATTATTAATATCATTTTTAAGATTAATTTCATCTTCAATTATATTTGGTAATGATGTACTATAATCTGATTTTTGTAATAAATCATCAAATGCATCATTTTCAAAATCATATTCAAGATTAAAATCTAATTGATCTTTAAATAATGTTGGAGTTGAAACTAATTGAAATGCTGATGGATTATTTTCAATTAATTTATTAGTTTCATCTTTAATTTTATCAGATTCATTAAATAATAAATTAATTTCATCATTATTAATTATTGTTGATTTATCAGTATTATCATTACTGATAGATTCTCTATTTTGATAATTCCAAAATGAACTAATATCTTTATTATCATTGATAGTATTATCATTATCATTTGTATTATCATTATTAAAAAATGTTGGTGTTAAACTTAATTTTTCACTTGAATTACTAAATGGTGTCATTCCAGATAATGGAGATTTAAATAAGAAAGAATTTGATCTTGAATTTAAATCATTATTTGATATATTATTTAATAAATCATTTGGTGAATTTAATTGAGAATTTGAATTTAAAATTGAAATTGAATTTGATTTGATTGATTTTGCCTTTGGAATTGGACAAGATTTTGAACCACATACTTTATTAAGTTCTTGACAAAAACTTTTTTCATTATATTCATCCTTATATGATACATTATTAATTTTATTCTTTAATTCAAGATTAACAGTACTATTATTACCACCATTACAACAAGTATTCATTAATTCAGGTGTACAAATATCAAAAGTATAATTTTTAGAATTTTGCTTGAATGGTTCATCATTACTTGTAAGTGAACCTGGAGTATTTGAAGTAATACTTGAATTTGATGAAATAATTGATGACATATTTGAATTTTTATCATCTAAATAATCATGATTTATTGAAGGACTTGAATCATTATCCACATCATTATCAAGATAATCATTATCATTATTATTATCAATACTTAATTGTTTCTTATTAAGTGAATTAAATATATCATCAATATTATTATTACCAACATTAATACCACCATTTTTATTTAAACTTTTCAATAAAGTTTTAACTTGTAATCTTAATAATTCAGATTCATTACTAATAAGCATTTTCTCTTCTTCTAATTTTTTAACTTGATCCTCTAATTCTTTCATTCTCTTCTCTTTACGTTCCCTAAAAGCTCTTTGAGCAGCCCTATTTTGAGCAGTTCTCTTATTCTTTGGTTCACTCATAATTGGTTTCCTACCAGGTTTAGTTGAAGGTTTTTCCACTGCTGCATGATTTTGAATCTTCTCAATAGGCATTTTGGTATTAATTACTGTATTGATTGTCTAGTTTATTAAGATATAAAGAAAAGAAATAACAGTTGAAGATCAAATAATTGCCTCCGTAGATATTAGTTTATGTCCGATATATTGATTACTAATACTAACTCAGAAGAAAAACTTAAAAAAAAAGGAAAAATTTCAAATCCCGCCGTCGCGTCTATCTGCGGGGCTCAACTTATTATAGTACATTATTCCAATCCATTCTCTTATTCTTTGCAAGAGTGAATTATGATGATAATTATGATAATGATGACTGTTATTAAAGTAAACTTCAACTACTCTCTTTAGTAATCCTCCTAGAATAAATAATATAACTGAAGATTTAACTAATTTATCAAATATCCCATTAATATTTATTTGTAAAAATACTTTATTTTTCAAATAATTAATCAACATTTTAAATTTCATATAAAATATATTCAATATATGATTATTATTATCATCAGTATCTTTCCTTGGATTAAAATCAATTTCTTTAAATGTAGATATCCTATTTTTATTTATCCTTATTTTATAATCATTTATATGATTTAATGGATTAAATAATGAAAAACCTGAAAATGATCTTGAAATATCTTCCACATTATTATTATTATTATTAATCTGTATATTGTTTAATTGTGTAGATATTTTCAATAATGTATTATTTATCTCCCCTTGCCATTTCAAAAATTCTTCTCTATCAACTGATGTATTAGAGATATCTTTACTATTACTATTACTATTATTATTATTATTACTATCATTAACAACAATATCAACTGCATTGACAGTACTGGTATTCAAATTATTATCAATTTCAATATTAACACTATTTTTTCTAGATTTAACAAATGAATGATTTCGTGATGGAGGTCTAATTAAATTTGAATTAATACCTGATGATGCAATCCTATATAATGAAGCAGCTGGTGATGTTGATCTAGGTAATATTGTTACTTTTTCATCATTAATAATTGAAAATTTATTATTTTCAAATTTTCTATATTCATTAATTAATGATGTAATTAATGAATTTACTTCACTATTATTATTGTTATTGTTATTATTACTAGCATAAGTTCTATTTAATACATCAATAAGATAATTAATATATTTTTCACGAGCTTGTAATTTATTCAATCCTTTGTACTTTACCCAAGCACTATATTTTTGATAATTATTTGGTGAATCAACATTTGTTAAAAAAATATTTGGTACATCACCTTTAGTAGATTGACTATATAATCCGAATAAATTTAATCTATCATTAATGGAAGGTCTTGGAATTCCATTTGATTTAGATAATTCAGTTAGTCTTTTGATTGTAGATACAGCTTGAATAAATAATGTATCAATATTTTGTTCCATAGTAGGGTGTGGTAGAAGGAAAGTAGTGGAAAGGAATGTGATGAATCAAAGAAAAGATAATGAAATGTAAACAAAAACAAAAAAATCTGAAATCTCACAATAAGTCAAGCAGTCTATCTAAATAAGGTATTTAGACATTAAATGAATCAATTTAATTACTACCACAATTGATCATAAGAAAGGCTAGTAAACTACATACTAAATATTACATATTACATACTACATATTACATACTAAATATTACAAAATGTATGCCAGTGAAATGGACCATCAAATTCACCTAAAACAATTAAAATTTAATTTCAATGAAAAATTTTCAAGGATCCAATAACCTAAGCTAAAGTACTATTTAAAAATTAATTTCAAATCTATTAAAATTAATTGTTGTTGTTCAATAAAATTTTAACAACATAGAATAAGAAGGTGAGTAATTGACAAAGTTTGATTTAGTTTGCAATAATAAATGATTTCAAGTATAGGGGAAAAACATGATATCATATATATATATAAATAGTAATAAAGCAAACATTTTTAAAAGTTTAAAGTTTTTTTTAATTATTTTGAATGGAAAATTTATTAATTTTGTACACACATTTGAAAAAGCAAAGTTTAATTTATTTAGTATTATTAATTTAATTATTATTAATATAAAAAACTTAGTTTTCTGGGACTGTAATAAAATAAATATTGGATTGATTATGTTAGTAAATTGTTCAAATGAGGGGAAAAAATTAATTGAAATATAATAATACATACCATCAATTGCACCAGCATCAATTGCTTCAATAATATCATGAGGTGGTTTATTATCAACTCTACAACCAACAGATTGTGCAGTACCTAAAATTTCTTTAGTAACTGAAGCTAAAGTTTTACCAAATGATTTTTCTCTCATTGTTCTTGCAATTTCGAAAATTTCATCTAATGGAATATTACCATTATGTTTAATATTTTTATCCTTCTTTCTATCTCTTGGAGCTTCCTTTAATGCAGTAATAACTAATGATGAAGCAGATGGAACAACAGAAGCAGTTGCTTGTCTATTTTGAATAGTTAAACAAACAGTAACTTTAATACCTTTAAAATCTTTTGTTGCCTTTGCAATATCTTCACCAACTTTCTTTGGTGATAAACCAAGTGGACCAATTTTTGGTGCTAATGCTGATGAAGCACCAACTTCACCACCAACAGCTCTTAAATAAAGGTATTTAACTTCAGAAGGATCAAACTTTGGAGGCATATTGTTTAGTTATTGATTGTCTAATCAAAGTAAATGGAAAGATAAAATTAAAAGTAATAAATTCAAGTGAAAAGTTTAGTATAATAATAGTAATAGTAGTATCTTCTATCTCTCTCTATAATAGTAAATACTACTACTATGAAAATATTTTTGAAAAGTAAATTGAAAAATTTGATATGTGCGAAATGTCCAAATGTCCCAAAAGGGTAATACCCCCAAATTTACACAGTCACTCTCCCTCTCTCCTTATGATATTACAACCCTCACCACACACACGTGACCCATAACCCTGATGTTAATGTTTTATACATTTAAGGCATACTACAATTACTACAATTAAATACAATTAAATACTACAGGATCCAATAAAAATAATATAGTAATTGGTAAGTTTTATTAAACTTTCTTAGCGGATGCTATCAATTTAGCCACCGTCCAATATACTCTTATTATTATCATCATTGTTAATAATGAAATCTCTATTAATTCTAATTCTAATTTTAATTTTAATTTTAATTCTAATTTTAATTTTAATTCTATAACATGTTCTATAATTTTTTTACTAATTTAAATCCTGGAAAATAACAATGTCTTGTATTATTTTCAATTATAACATTATATTCTTCAATTGAATCCAAAACTCCTATCAATGACTTTATATCTTTATTACTTTGAATCATTTCTTCATTTAATAAATCAATTTCATTTATTTTAACATCTTCTAATTCTTTAAACCATCCTAATTTCTTAATAATCATCCTTATAAAATTATTTGATAATTTAAATTCTTTATTAATCCCATCAATATCTTCATTAATAATTTTAATAAAATTATCACGTTCCTTATATTCTTTTTCAAATTCTATTATTTTATCTTTAAAATCTTTAAATTTTAACATTTCAGGTTCTGTTATATTATTAAATTGTTTCCATTGTAAATTAAATAATAATTCTTCGTTAATTTTAACTTTATCATTTTTAATTAAATTTTTAGGTAATTTATTAAATCCTAAAATTGTTAAAATTTCTAAATTTTTAGATTTTAAAATTGATAATTGATAAATTAAATTATTTTTATTCTTTAAATAAGTTAAATAAATCATATTAAAATTATTTTTTGATGATTTATTTTTACTAACCATAGTAATTAATGTTTGATAATGATTATTTAATTGATAACTAATTAATGTTAATTGATAATAAACTGATAAATATTCTCTAATATCTTTAAATAATTGTAATTCAATACTTTTCAAAATAATTTCACTAATACATTGTAATTTAAATAATATAATTGTAAATGTTAATGGATAAAATTTATCAAATTGATTATAAAATCCAATTGATTTAAAATATTCTTCTAAATTTAATACTTCACTTTGTCTTAAATTCCAATATTTTAATTCTTTACATTTAAATTGTCTCTGTCTTGAAGGATTTAATGATGGTAAAAAAAGAATTTCTTTAAATAATAATGATAAATTTTCAAAATAATAATCTAATTGTTGTGTTATTTCATTAGATCTATTAATTTTATTACTATATTGTAAATCAATTTTAGAATCTTTTAAAGTCAATTCTTTAATATATTGATAAAAAAAATCCATAAATGTATAATTTTCAATATTTAATAAATTATTATTTGATGAAAGTTGAATATTTTCTTCATAATTAATTGAATTATTATTGAAAAAATTATAAAAAATTATTCTTGCAATTATATGTAAACCATTAATTTCATAAATATCTGAATTATTTCTTTTAATTTCTAAATAATTAAACCATTCCTTAAATTCTAATGTATTTTTCGATTTTAAAGTTGTTAAAATATTATTAATATCATTAAATAATGAAATAAAACTTAAAATACATTGATTCCAATCAAGTTCAAAAATATGTAATGATTTAGGTGGTGCTTGATTATCTAATAAGATTTGAGAATTTAAATTAAATGAACCATCTGGTGGTTTTGTAGATTCGAATTTAATATTCTGCATCTCTTTTAATTTAATTATTGTATTATTTAATTGATTAAGTTTATTTTGAAATTTATTTTGGAAATCTTTAGAATTATTTAATTTAAATAATGGTATATTCCATTGAAATATTGATTCAATACTAATTAAAGATTGTAATATTTGGAAAGAATTTTTAATAAAACTTAAATATTCAATATTATCATTTGGTAATTCATCATCATATAATTCATTCCAAAATGTATTAGAAATTAAAGAAATTTTGAAAAGTTCATTATTTGAATAATCATTAAACCAATTAAGATTCATTGTACTTGTATTTAAATCTTCATCTTCATAAATTTGTGATTTTAATGCCATATTAAGTATTAATTTAACAAATTGTATTATAATTATTGAAAATTTATAAATAATAATATTATATTTAGAACCTGAAGAATTAATAATTTCATTTATTTTATTAAGATTACCATTTTTAGTATAATTAATTAAAATTTGTAAAATATATTCATTTGATAAAATTGTACATGGTAAACTAATATTTTGTGTTAACCAACAAGAAATTGATTTAAATTGATTAATTATTATATTAATAGTATCCAATAATGATAATTCTTTAGAAAGATTATAATCAGTTTTATCTAATAAATAAGTATCTAATCTTGGATTAAGTATTTCCAATGCATGAGTACCATGTAATAAAGAGAATTCATTTGCCTTTGAGATTTTAGAATATTGTAATTTACTTGAAATATTGAAAAATTGTTCAGTTATATCAATAATATCATCATTTTCAATTTCATTTTCATTATTTAAAGATAATGAGTTTAAGGAATGATGTAATCCTGTCATTTAAGTAAATAAGATAGAATACATTGAAGAGAAGTTAATTCAAAAGAGAAGAAAGAAAGGTAATAGTAGGATGGCCAAATTGAGGAATTCACTCCAGAAAATGGACGTAGCGAGTATATTATATACCATTGGGTATATGACAGATTTATATCATAAATGTGTGTTTAAAGTATGTATATATATATAACTATATAACTATATAGCTCAATAATAATAAGCATTATATAATTACATATATATATCAATATAAATAAATAAATAAATAAATAGAATGTAGTATATTTAAATAAATTAAATAGATTCAGTTAAAATTTTATTAAATTTGGTAACTTTAGCATTAACTGATAAATCAACAGTATTATCACCAACTTCAACGATTAAACCACCTAAAATTTCTGGTTTAACTTCATTAGTAATTTTTAAAGATTTATTTGCACCAACAAATTTTGAAGATTGAATTGCTTTTGATAATCTTTGAATAGTTTTTGAATCTAAAGGTTTTGCAGAGATAACATTTGCTTCAACTACACCATTAAAAGCAGAATTAAGAACAGAAAATTGTTTTGCAATTGAAGGGAATAATTCTAATCTATTATTTTCAGATAAAACATTTAATAAATTTGTAACAATTGGTTCTAATTTTAAAGTTGATGAAATTGTTTTAATAATTTCATTTCTTGAATCAAGTGATAATGAAGGATTTGATAAAATATTATTTAATTTAGTATCTTTTGAAATAACTTCATTTAATTTTGAAACTGAATTAAAAGTTTTTTCAACATTTGAATCCTTTGCAGCAGCTGTAAATAAAGCAGTTGCATAAGTACCATCTAAACCGAAAAGTTGAACAGGTGGTTTAATATTTGCAGTTGCAGTAGCTAAAGATCTAATGAATTGACGAGAAGCCATTGTTTGTCTGTATAAATGGAGTATATTCTAAGATCTAAGATAATAATATCCTAAGATTAATACCAATTCAATCCAATATAAACACCCATATAAAGTTGAAAATGGCAAAAATTGAAATTGAGGGGATTTCTTAACGTTGATTGGATATATAATTTTCAGTGGGCGTCGATGCGTCTGTGGAGAGAGAGATGGGGTCGGTGGGTCGGTGGTCTTTCTTTTTTTTATTCTCAAATTTTTTTCATTTTCTCGACATGAATATATTAATTAAGGATTGGTATTGGTATATTGGAAATAGAAGTATATTAGAACTGATATTTATATATTGGAACAAGCAAGCTAGATGTTTAAGAATTATATATCTAAATCTAGAACAAGGGGAGTATTTAATTCCTTCTTCAATTATAGATTAGCTTCAACTATACCAAGTAGTAATAATGCCTTCTCAGCATTAACAGAATTAGAGAAACAAGATGAACTTAATAGAAGACAAATGGAATTAGAGAAAGAGAAAGTTCAACTTAAAAAAGTTAAACCAACATCTCCAGGTATTAGATGGTGGAGGAAACCAATTTATCCATATCTTTGGAAAGGTAAACCTTATAAACCATTAACAATTACAAAAGTTGCAAAATCTGGTAGAAATAATACAGGTAGAATTGTTGTTAGACATCAAGGTGGTGGAGTTCAAAGAAGAATTAGAATTATTGATTATATGAGAAATAAACCTGGACCTCAAACAGTTATTAGAATTGAATATGATCCAAATAGAACTTCACATATTGCATTATTAAAACATAATGAAACAAATGAATTATCATATATAATTGCATGTGAAGGTATGAGACCAGGTGATGAAGTTGAAAGTTTCCGTAATGGTATTCCAAATAGATTTTTAAAAGAAATGGGAGGTAAAATTGATCCTGCTTTATTAAATGTTAAAATATCTAAAAAGGGGAATTGTTTACCAATTTCAATGATTTCAGTTGGTACAATTATTCATAATATTGGAGAATTTAAAAATGGAATTGCTAAATATTGTAGAGCTGCAGGTGCATATGGTAGATTAGTTAGTAAATTACCAATTGAAGGTAAAGCAATTATTCAATTACAATCAGGTGAACAAAGATATATATCAATTGAAGCATGTGCAACATTAGGTATTACATCAAATTCAGCTCATCATAATGAAAGTTTAGGTAAAGCAGGTAGAAATAGACATAAAGGTATTAGACCAACAGTTAGAGGTGTTGCGATGAATACATGTGATCATCCATTAGGTGGTGGTAGAGGTAAATCAAAATCTAATAAACCATCAATGTCACCATGGGGGGTTTTAGCTAAAGGTGGATTTAAAACTAGAAAGGGTAAACATGAAAATAAGAATAAATTTAAAGATAGACCAAGAGGTTCAGCTAGAAAATAGTGAAAGTCTTTCTTTATATATAATTATTACACTTGTAAATACTAATACTTACGTAATATACTAATACTAAAACTTACGTAATCCGATCAGAGTCATAATTAAATGAGAAGTCAACTTCTTTTTAACAGAAGTCATAAATATATCTCTCCAAGTCAAAAATCTTAGAAATAATGACTTCTCTCTATTGGAATCATCGATATATTCATTCATGTAATCTTTTAATTGATTATTTTTATTATCATGTTCAGAGTTAATATCATAATATCATAATATATCATCTTATAGAAGTATATTTAGTAAGTTTTATTTAAATATTAAACACATGCACTATAATATATAATTATAATTATTATTATTTTGAAATTTAAATTTATTTTTTCCAAATTTCTTTACTAAATTTTTTTCACTTAACAACCAATCTTTCTTATATACCACATTCTTTCATTAAACAAATGCTTAGACAATCAACTAAATCTATTAGAGTTAAACACTCTTATAGTATTCAAATATTAAATAATAAATTAACTTCATCATTTTATAAAAATTTTTCATCAACTACATTAAATTATCAAGCAACTATACTTAAGGGTAAAGATATTGCAAATTCAATTAGATCTGAAATTTCATCTAAAATTCATAATCAACAAAAAAAATTCCCTGATTTTCAACCAAAATTATCAATTATTCAAATTGGTAATAGACCTGATTCTTCAGCTTATGTTCGTATGAAATTAAATGCAAGTAAAAATTCAAATATTAATTGTCAAATTATTAAATTAGAGGAATCAACTGATGAATCACATTTACTTAATATAATTAATGATTTAAATAATGATCCATCAGTTAATGGTATACTTATTCAATTACCTTTACCTTCTCATTTAGATGAAGTTAAAATAACTAATTCTGTTTTACCAATTAAAGATGTTGATGGTTTCCATAGATTTAATATTGGTGAATTATCTAAAAAAAATGGTTCTCCTTATTTCTTACCTTGTACACCAAATGGTTGTATTAAATTATTAAAAGAAACAGGTATTCAATTAGAAGGTAAAAATGCTGTTGTTATTGGTCGTTCAGATATTGTTGGTTCACCAGTTGCAACAATGTTAAAAAATGAAAATTGTACAGTTACAATTTGTCATTCTAAAACTTCAAATATTGATAAAATTGTCTCTAATGCTGATATTATAATTGCAGCTATTGGTAAACCAAATTTTGTTAAAGGTAATTGGATTAAAAAAGATGCAATTGTAATTGATGTTGGAATTAATTATTTACCTGATTCAAGTAAAAAATCAGGTTCAAAATTAGTTGGTGATGTTGATTTCCAATCTGTTAAAGAAAATGCTAAATTTTTAACACCTGTCCCCGGTGGTGTTGGTCCAATGACTGTTGCAATGTTAATTGAAAATGTTTATAAAGCTGCAATTAATCAATTTAAACATTCAAATAAACCATTAAATATTAAACCATTAAAATTAGATTTATTAGATCCTGTTCCTTCAGATATTCAAATTTCAAGAAATCAAACCCCAAAATTAATTAATCAAGTTGCTAAAGAATTAGGTATTAATTATAAAGATTTTGAAAATTTTGGTCATTATAAAGGTAAAGTTTCACTTAATGTTTATGAAAATTTAAAAGATAAACGTAATAATGGTAATTATATTTTAGTTGCAGGTATTACACCAACTCCTTTAGGTGAAGGTAAATCAACAACTACAATGGGATTAGTTCAAGCTTTAGGTGCTCATTTAAATATACCTGCAATTGCTAATGTTAGACAACCTTCAATGGGTCCAACTTTTGGTGTTAAAGGTGGTGCAGCAGGTGGTGGTTATGCACAAGTTATTCCAATGGATGAATTTAATTTACATTTAACTGGTGATATTCATTCAATTAGTATTGCAAATAATTTATTAGCAGCTGCAATTGATACAAGAATTTTCCATGAATTAACTCAAAAGGATGATGCATTTTATAAAAGATTAGTACCAAAGAAAAATGGTATTAGAAAATTTACTACTTCAATGTTGAAAAGATTGAAAAAATTAGGTATTAATAAAACTAATCCTGATGATTTAACAATTGAAGAAATTAAAAAATTTGCTAAATTAAATATTAATCCAGATTCTATAACTATTAAAAGAGTTGTTGATGTTAATGATAGATTCCTTAGAGGTATTACAATTGGTCAAGCACCAACTGAAAAAGGTATTACACGTCAAACTGGTTTTGATATAACTGTTGCAAGTGAAATTATGGCAATTTTAGCATTATCAAAAGATTTAAAAGATTTAAGAGAAAGAGTTGGTAAAATTGTTATTGGATCAAATTTTGATGGTGAACCAATTACTTGTGAAGATATTAGTTGTGCAGGTGCAATTACTGCTTTATTAAAGGATACAATTAAACCAAATTTAATGCAAACTTTAGAAGGTACACCAGTTTTCGTTCATGCAGGTCCATTTGCAAATATTTCAATTGGTGCATCATCAGTTATTGCTGATAGACTTGCATTAAAATTAGTTGGTACACCAAAGAAACAAAATAATGAAATTTTTGAGAAAGGTTTCGTTGTTACTGAAGCAGGTTTTGATTTTACAATGGGTGGTGAAAGATTTTATAATATTAAATGTCGTTCAAGTGGTTTAAAACCAAATGTTGTTGTCTTAGTTGCAACTACAAGAGCATTAAAATTACATGGTGGTGCACCTGATGTTAAACCAGGTCAATCATTACCTGATGAATATATAACTGAAAATATTCAATTAGTTAAAAATGGTGCAAGTAGTAATTTACGTAAACAAATTGAAAATGCAATTAGTTATGGAGCTCCAGTTGTTGTTGCAATTAATAAATTTTCAACAGATACAGATAATGAAATTGCAACTATTAGAGATGAAGCATTAAAGGCAGGTGCATTTGATGCAGTTGAGAGTGATCATTGGTCAAAAGGTGGTTTAGGTGCAATTAATTTAGCAAAAGCAGTTGTTAGAGCAACAAAGGAAAAACCATTAGATGAAAATAAACCCGCAAATTTCCTTTATGATTTAAATGGTTCATTAGAAGATAGATTACGTATAATTGCAACTAAAATGTATGGAGCAAAAGATATTGAATTAAGTGAATTAGCTAAAAAACAAATTTTAGAATATGAAAGTCAAGGATTTGGTAAATTACCTGTTTGTATTGCAAAGACACAATATTCTTTAAGTCATGATGCAAAATTAAAGGGAGTTCCAACTGGATTTATATTCCCAATTAGAGAAGTTAGAATTAGTGCAGGTGCAGGTTATTTATATGCATTAGCTGATAAAATTATGACAATTCCAGGTTTAAGTACTCATGCAGGTTTTATGAATGTTGAAGTTAATGATGATGGTGAAATTGAAGGATTGTTTTAAGTTGATTAAGTAGATTAAATAAATTTATAAGTAAATTTTTATCATTATAATTATCAATTATTATTCGTTAAAATATTAAAGAGTTAAATATACAACAGTATAAATAAAAAGGTATTAAATCATATATATCAATTATTGTTTATTAATTTCATCAGATAATTTTGCTTGTAATTTAAGAATTTCTGGAGCATCAAATTCATCTAACATTAATTCAATAACTCTAATTTTATCTGCCTTATTGAAATCTTCATCCTTAAGTAAATCATCTAATTCTTTACAAGTTGAAACTTTCAAACTTTCATGTTCAACATTATTTGCAAATAATTCTAAAATCTTTTGATGATCCCAAGGTTGAATATTATTATATTCTTCAGTTGGACCATGAATTAATTTTTCAATTGTATAACCACTATTATTTAAGAAGAAAAGATAAGGTTTAATATTCCATCTACAAGCATCTGAAATTGCTTGAACAGTTAATTGTAATGAACCATCACCAATAAATAATGCAACTCTACTATTTAATTCTGGATTATCAAAAGTTTTAATATCATCAACAGCAAAATTTGCACCAATTGCAGCAGGTAATGCAAAACCAATTGAACCCCATAAAACTTGTGAAATTGCCTTTGCATGTTTTGGTAAATGAGTACCTAAAGCACCAAATGATGAAGTACCAGTTTCTGAGACAATAATATCATATTGATTTAAAAAGTATGAAATTCTTTTCCAAAGATAATCATGAGTTAATTTACCATTTGGAACTTCCTTTGCAGATTGATAATCAAATTTTGAAGCTGGAACAGGTAATGAAGTATAATTTAATTTTTCATTCTTTAATGCAATATTAAGTTTCTTTAATGCACCTTTCATCTTTAAAGCTTCATAAGTTGCCTTTTTAAATTTACAATAATTTGAATGAAATTCAACAACATTTTTAGTTGAATAACTATAAGAGAAAGAACCAGTATTAAAATCAGATAATAAACCACCAATTGAAAGTACTAAATCAGTTGATTCAACCATTTGTTTAACATCAGGAGCAGATAATGCACCAACATATAAACCATAATATTCATCACTATCTTCATTAAAGGAACCTTTACCCATTGGAGTTGTGAAAACAGGGAAATTAGTTAATTTAGCTAAATTTTCAACTTCATGAGTTGCAGCATGACGAGAAGCACAAGCATCAACTAAAATAATTGGATTTTTAGCAGATTTAATTGCATTTAAAACATTTTCAACAAATTCATCTTCAGTTTCTTCATCATTATCATCCAGATTAATATTTAATTTTAATTTATTAACTAAATCAGCTGGAATGAGGGCATCAGAGAAATTACTTGGTAAACCTAAATAAACAGGACGTTTAGTCTTATAAGCAGTTTCAATTAATTCATTAATTTGTAATGGAGCTTTCTCTAAATCTTCAATAACTTTTAATTGAATACTAATTTTACTTGACATTTTAGTAAAATCATCAAATTTATTATCACCTAAAGTATGATGTAATAATAATTTAGCCTTTTCAGCAGATTGTGAAGGCATACCAACAATATGAATTAATGGGACATGTTCAGCAAAAGCACCAGCAATTGCATTAACAGCTGATAATTCACCAACACCAAAAGTTGTAACTAAACAACTAAAACCTGAAATTCTTGAATAACCATCAGCTTCATAACCTGCATTTAATTCATTTGCATTACCAACCCATCTAATATCTTTAACTTCTTTAATATGATCAAGAAGGGCTAAATTAAAATCACCAGGGACACCGAAAATTGAATGAACACCAGCTTCTTTAACTTTTTCAAAGATATAAGTACCTAAAGAAATTTGTGACATGATTGAGATAAGATTGTTTTTTTGTTTAATATATAATATACTAATTGATTATATGAATTGATCAATTGAGTGGATGTAGAAAGAAGAGAGAGTAATATAAATCAGATCAAGTAAATTACGGGATAAAAAGGATAACCGTATCTATTTAAATACCAATGTGAAATGCCATAGCCATAGCCATAGCCATGAGATAATTTTATAGATTCAAAGGCTGTCATGTTGCGTGGGATAAGCTGATCCGAATTTAGTAAGGAGATTTCGGATTATCTATTTCCTTATCGGATTAATTATGGAATGATTATTTTTTTATTACGTAATTATTTACATCAGAGATGGTAGCAATATCTTGTATGAAGAATGTTTACAGTAATGGTCCTGCTATTATCTATGAAAGTGATGATTATATTGTTTCGTATTAGAAATCGTATTACTTTTCAAAAATTTTATTTCCATTATTTAAAACCTGACTTTGTTGCTAGATTAATTTTATTGTTTTTCCAGTGATTTTTTCCTTTAATGAATGAAAATCCTGAAATTAAATACTTAAATATGGGGAAATATGCAGAAACAATGCTAAATATCCACATTTCACTACTGAAAAACATGCTTGATTATATCAAGTCACATAAAAATGATAAAACTTTAACATTCACTAAAGGTTATTTTGCTACCTTTGGAGAAACTTTAAAAGTTTGAGTAAAATACTTTATTTCTTTTCTTACAAACACTCTTTTATTTTCCCTTCACAATTAAATACTAAATAAACAATTAGACCAAGTCTACTATTTTAATAGTTATCAGTTAATAAATACTTGGTTTCTTATATATATATATATATAATATATAATAGTTGTAACTGTTAGAGAGTTCTTTGTATTAACGTAATATATTACGTAATAAAACATTACATGATTTTATTTACATGTTTCAAATCGATTCATCAATATTAATATTCAGAATATTACAGGTATCATTATTTTGTACTAACTCTCTCTATATCGTTAGAGTATAGTACTATACTTACAGGAAGTATATTCTACATGGTCATTATACAAGTAACCAATTTTTTTTCTTTTATTCTCTCTTTTAGTATATAACTCACATATTTGTAATGAACTATACAGATGAGAATTTTAATCCATCTACTCTACGTGTAGTAGATTTAAGGAAATTATTAACCCAATTTGATATTCAATGGACTACAAAGGATAGGAAAGCTGATTTGATTAAATTGTTCAATTCAAAATTAGTACCTAAATTAACTGAGAAGAATAATAATAATCATAAGGAAGATATTGATGATACTCCTATTAAGGTAAAATCTGAACCAATTGAAGAACCAAAAGATTCAATACCAATACCGATATCGGAAACTAATAATAATAAAGATGATGAAAAATTATGGAAATCACTTATATTACCACCGAGTGACAATAGTGATAATGTTGATAAGGAAGATATCAATAATGATGAAAATTCTTTCAATAATTTACATCCCACAGAGGGACTGGTAATTGGTCAAAAGAGAAAACATGATGACATTTCTATGATTAATGATGATACAACTTATTCAAATGTTTTACAAAAGAGAATTAAAAGGAAACGTTTGTCTTCAATTAATGAAAGGACAAAACCTATTAAAATTAAAAATACTAATTTATTTGATAGAAATAGTGAATTAAAACTAGATTCAACATTTGAAAAAACCGATAATGATAATGATAATGATATTGATCATCAAAAACAACATCAAATAACCAATACTGTAGACTATCCACCTCCAGATGAACATAAATACCAATATAAACAACCATCAACAAATCCAATAGCTAATAGTACCTTTAATGAAGATAATGATATACTGAATCACATCAATGATACAAATGACACAATTATCACACATAGAGATGAACCATCCATATCACCTCCGCCAGTATCACCTTTACCGCCATCACAAGTATTAACGGGTCCTATAAATAACATCACAGTTGAAAAAGACATCAAAGTTAAACTTGAACAAATTAATTCATTGAGGAATGAAATTAAAGATGATATTAAATTAATAACTAACGGTAATACAACAACTAATGAATTAGAATCAACTGAAAAAATTAATTCATCAACATCATTTTCAACTTCTTTAAATAATATAACATTTGAAGATGATTCTGAATTACTGACAAAATTGCAAAACGAATTTCAAATTGAAAATTCAAGAATTGAAATTGAGTCTGATAAAGAACTCAATAAACTGAACAATTATGAAAAGTTCAAGTATTACAAATTCCAATATCTGAAGATTATTTTCACTTGGTTAGCAGTTTTACTTATATCATTCATTTTCGCTATTTACAGACAAGAGAGAATACAAGTTGGATTCTGTGGACATGAAAAGAAAACACCACCTAATTTACTCAAAAACTTGTTAAATTTACATTTAAAATGTATCAATTGTCCACCTCATGCAATATGTTCCGAAAATTCTAAAATTGAGTGTTTACCAGATTATACATTGACTAATGGTTTATTTTCTCTTTCAAGTTTAATTCCAACATATGCCACATGTAAATTAGACTCAACTAAGATTAAAAGGATAAATAAAATAGTTAAATCAGTAGCTAATTATTTAAGTGAAAGAAATGGTAATTATAAATGTGGTGAAGGATCAGATGAGGAAGTTGGATTAAAATGGGATCAAATTATTGAAATAATTAATCAAAAATTACTTATTGATATAAATGATGAAAATTATGATTATTTTTGGAAGAAAGTTAAGTTAGTATTGACAACTAGAACTGATATAAAATTCAATAATGAATTAATCAGGTCTATTTCCATGAATAAAGTACCATTTAAATGTCGTTTGAAAAAATTCATTATTACAATCTTACTTAAGTATAAATTATACATTTTAACAATAACATCATTACTAACTTTCATTTCATACATTTTCTATAAGATCAATGAAATTCAAAGTCAAAATGAATGTTATCGTTATATTGTTAAGGATAGTATAACTAAACTACAAAAACAGAGGAAAAAAGGTACCAATGATGTTAAATATATTGCCAAGATTCAATTACGAGATTTTTACCTACCTCAACTTCACACACTTCCGAGAAATAGTCGACAAAAAGTTTGGGCTAAGGCTGTACGAACTATTGAGAAAAATAGTAATGTTCTAGTAGAGGATGTAGAGATACAAGGTGAAATGGTCAGAGTATGGACATGGTCCGGTGTATACTAGTTTATATGTATTGTATAAGTTTATTGTATATTTAGCTTAGAAAGAAAGTGTTAACAGTGGATGACTCACGAATTTCATGATTTTTCATCAGTGACAGTAAAAAAATTCCGACATTTCAGATCTTCACCACTTTCTGTACCTCTTTCTTCTGGAATATCCTCTTAAAATAAGCACATTATGTCTACTTTCGGCTCTGTTTTCCGTGTTACAACTTATGGGGAATCCCACTGTAAATCTGTTGGATGTATCGTTGATGGTGTTCCACCAAATATGTCATTAACCGAAGAGGATATTCAACCTCAACTTACACGTCGTCGTCCAGGTCAATCAAAGTTAACAACTCCACGTAATGAAAAAGATTTAGTTGAAATTCAAAGTGGTACAGAATTTGGTAAAACTTTAGGTACTCCAATTGCAATGGTTATTAAAAATAAAGATCAAAGACCACATGATTATTCTGATATGGATAATTATCCAAGACCTTCACATGCTGATTATACTTATCAAGTTAAATATGGTATTAAAGCTTCAAGTGGTGGTGGACGTTCAAGTGCAAGAGAAACTATTGGACGTGTTGCAGCTGGTGCAATTGCTGAAAAATTTTTAAAACAAGTTAATGATGTTGAAATTGTTGCATTTGTTTCATCAGTTGGTGAATGTGAAATTAATAGATCATGTCAAAACAGTGAATTTATGGAATTATTACAAAATATAACAAGAGAACAAGTTGATGCATCAGGTCCAATAAGATGTCCAATTCCTGAAAAGGCTGAAGAAATGACTAAAATTGTTGAAAATTATAGAGATCAACATGATTCAATTGGTGGTGTCGTTACATGTGTTATTAGAAATGTACCAATTGGTTTAGGTGAACCAGCTTTTGATAAATTAGAGGCATTATTAGCTCATGCAATGTTATCAATTCCTGCATCTAAAGGTTTTGAAATTGGTTCAGGTTTTGAAGGTACTAAAATTCCTGGTTCAAAACATAATGATCCATTTATTCAAAAAGGTGATAGATTAGGTACTATAACAAATAATAGTGGTGGTATTCAAGGTGGTATATCAAATGGTGAAAATATTTATTTTTCAGTTCCTTTTAAATCACCTGCAACTATTTGTCAAGGTCAAAATACTTCAACTTATGATGGTAAAGATGGTGTATTAAATTCTAAAGGTAGACATGATCCAAATGTTGTTCCAAGAGCTATTCCAATTGTTGAAGCAATGGCAGCTTTAGTACTTGCTGATACTTATTTAATTCAAAAATCTAGAGAATCTTCATTCGGCGTGGTTTATTAATTGATTCATTATGTATATATTCACACATTCATTTATATCCATTTATATCTTGTCTTTACTTAATTTAATAAAAATTCAATATAGCTACTAATGTTAACATCAAATTAAAAATACACAACTTATTTATTATACAATTTATAAGAGTTTACTATCTACTCATCCTCCTTCACGTTTTCACCACTTACATTTCTTTTCCTTACACTATCATTACTCTCTTGACTGCCCGTACTTGTACATCTATTTTTTTCTTCAACATTCATATCAACAATATCTAATGATTCATTTACTTCATTATCATGATTACTTTCCGCATCGGGATTAACAACTTTCAATTTAGATCTTCTTTTACAACCAACTAAAACTTGAACATCAAGATTTTCATCATCAGTTATTGAACCTTGATCATGTTCATTAACTTGTTCATCATAATCATTTTCTGATATCGTGTTAATTTCTGAATTTCTAAATGGATTTGCGTAATCATTGGATGATCTAATTGATGATCTATTTGAAACTCTACCGAAATTTTTAAGTGATACTTTATTAGGTGATCTTGATGGTGATCTACTTGAAGACCTACTTGGAGATCTACTTCTAGATTTATTAATTGAGTTAGATGTAAGTGAATTACATGAATTTGGATAAACTGACAATTGATTATCATCATATGAAGAAATTGAACAAATTGATGGTCTTTTATTTAATTTATTCATATATTGTTGTTGAGGTAGGTTAACTAGTAATGGTATTGAACCAAGTGTCTGTGAATGGAATGTACTAACTGAATAATTTTCAGGTATATAATTTAATAATGAATTAGTATTATGAGAATTATTTTTTGGAGTGAAGAGTAAACTTGAATGTTTTGGAACTGCAGGTGGTGGTTGTTGTGGTAAATTTATTGAATTTATTGATGATGCAGAACTTGCAACTACTTCAGCATTTTCAAATGGATTATCTTGAATAATATTATTATTAGATGATATGAATAGTTTGGATGATTTTGTTGAATTCGTTCTTGATAATGATTCATTTATAAAATTTGATGCAACTGACAATGATCTCATTATTGAATTTGATCTAGTTTTAGAGACAAGATTGAAATTTTTCTGTGAAAAGTTAAGTTTTGAATTTGGAAATTTGCTACCATTGTCATTGTTTTTATATTGATATTGAGTTTCAAATTCTCTTCTTTTACGTTTCCATGAATTAATTGATAAATTATCACCATTATCATTATCACCATTATAATTATTTATTTTATTATCAGTATGAAAATAATTATAGTTTTCACTATCAGAAGATTTATAATCTGAGTCTAACGATGAAAATGTAATATTTGAATTTTGTTTATGTTGATTTTCATAGAAATCTACAATTTCCTTAATTTCTCTTTCATTCATTTCATTTTCTTTCTTTATCTTATACTTTTTATAAAGCCAAAGCAAAAGAGATACAATGATGATTATTAATAAAATTGGAATAATGATTGATAATGCTATGATCAAATTTTTATTATTATGAACAATAATCATTGGTGAACGTAATTTACTTAATGATGAGTAATCAATGTCTTTTAAATATTCATATGTTGTTGCATTATAGATGTTTAAAATATATTCATTCTTATCATTGTGTGAAATAGTTAACAAAGCATCATAAATTGTTGCAGCACCAATAATTGAACTTATATCAAATGTAACACTATTATTATTAATATTATTATTTGCAACTAATAAGGAATTAGTTTTATCATTCCATTTCCAAATATTAGTCGAGATATTTAATGCAGCAATTTGAGGATACACGTCATTACCATTCAAATCTTTACCACCTAAAAGCAAAAGAGATGAAACTTCAAATGATGAAATACTATTATTCAAAAAATATAAATTTAATTCATCAAAAATAGGTAGTACAACGGAATTTATTCTTGAATCAATACCCTTTGATAATGAAGAAACTGAGGGTCTCTCAGCCCAACTATTGTATTGCCATAATGGAATTTCCATCATACTCACTAATGAATTATCAGATGATACACCACCAAATAAAGCTTGAGTATTTTGATTTATTTGAACGATGGAAGATTTACAGAACGGTTGAGGTTGGATTCTTGAAGATGCATCAGATATTTCTAAAGTTTTTAAATCTAATCTTAACATTTGATCTGAAATTTTGGTGTTATTTGTCATTAATCCTGAAAATATGTAAATTGCATAATAATCAGAGTTTGTGTAAAGATAATTAGAATCTAAGTAATAAGGTAGGTTAAGATTAACGTTAATAAATTTCCAATTATTTGAACTGTGAATATATTGATATAAATACATGTAATTGTTATTTGGACAAAAAGCATATAATGAAGCAGAAGTGTAAACTATCTCACATAGGTCATTTGGTGGAGATTTTATAATTGAGGAAGATAGATCTAAACCTGAAGTAAAATGTGAATTGAAAGGTATTTTAAATAATGTATTATTATTGAATGAACTATTATTCTCATTTAGATAAATGTATAAAGTTCTATTATTATAATCATAAAATGTTTTCTGAGATATGCTTGCGTATGTTGATGTTGTAAATAATGCCAGTATTAGAATGATCTGGCAGTATAACTTATGGAAAGCCATAGTTAGAACCATGTATATAATTGAAAGAAATATTGAATGTACGAATACGAAAAGAGTTTGAAAACCCTTGCAGGATCATGTAGCAAAAATAAATAATTAATATATCGATACACCAAATCTTTTTCTAAAGATCTCTAACTCAGATCTCCATTTATTATTAGATGACTGTCTGACTTTCTGGAGACAATTTGAAACTTTTCTTTCTATAAAGAGAAATATAATTAACGGTATTTACCTTTTACCTAAATAGGCAATTGTGCAAAAAATTTATTATCAAATAATTGACAAGCCTCCCATCGACGCATAGTCCATAACTTCATACAGACGCGACGAAAGAGGGGGCTTAGAACTTTTTAAAAGATGAAAAATTGAAAAAAATTCAAACGGCAATTGCAGTTTCCGTCCCCTTGTATAAGTTGTTTACCACTGTGTGGGTAGAATACTAAGAATATATTACTCAACTTTGTTCCTTTTTAATTCATCATCTATATGATTGAGAAGACTCCATTTTATGAGGTATTATAATACACGATATGCGTATTAATAGATTCTCATATCGTACATTGTGTCTCTTTGTAATACTATCATTTTTATTAGTATGTACACTTATTACATTTTCATTTATGGTTGATACAACAAATTTATTACCAAGTATAAATTTTAATTATTATAAAACCAATTCAAATTCAAGTATTGTTAAGGATGATGATATTGAAGTACGTTTGAAAAGTTTAGATTCTTTCAATGGTACTTTCCCTAATGTTAAAGATGCAACATTTTTCACAATTTGTAGAAATTCTGATTTAAATGGTATTGCTAAAAGTATTCATACAGTTGAGAAAAGATTTAATAAAAATCATCATTATCCATGGGTTTTCGCAAATGATGTTCCATTTACAAAAGAATTTAAAGATGCAATATCTTCATTAGTTAGTGGTGATGCAATATTTACAACGATACCTAAAGAATATTGGAATGTACCTGATTCAATTGATAAAGTTTTAATGAAAAATCAATTTAAAATGATGAAAGAGAATAAAGTTCTTTATGGTGATAATTTATCATATAGACAAATGTGTAGATTTAATTCAGGATTCTTCTATAAATTAAAGGCTTTAGAGAAATATAATTGGTATTGGAGAGTTGAACCTGATGTTAAATTTACTTGTGATTTACCTGATGATATGTTTCAAACTATGATTAATGAAAATAAAACTTATGGATTTGTTATTGCAATGGGTGAAGATAAGAAAACTATTAGAAAATTATGGAAAACAAGTCGTGATTATTTTGAAAATTTACCTTCTTGGACTTTAACAGTTCAAGATGGTGAAAAATATATTAAAAATCCTGATAATAATTCATTAGGATTTATTGAAACTGATTATGGATCTAAAACTTCAGTTCGTGGGAACTATAATTTATGTCATTATTGGTCAAATTTTGAAATTGCAAACTTAAATTTTTTCAGAAATCCAATTTATGAAGGTTATTTCCAAACATTAGATGAAACTGGGAATTTTTTTTATGAAAGATGGGGGGATGCACCAATTCATTCAATTGCTATAAGTTATTTATTAAAACCTGATCAAATTAAATATTTCGATAATACAGGTTATTATCATGGAAGAATTGGTAATTGTCCAAGAGAGAAAGGGACAAGAAAGGAACTTAATTGTAGATGTTCTCATAATAATGAATTTAGTTGGAAGTTTATGTCTTGTGTTCCAAGATGGTTTACTGGACTTAATATTGAACCTCCGAGGGCACCTCATCATCGTTAATCTGATGACTATTATTTTTATTACATTATACCACTATTTTAATAATATATATACACTATACACTGCATATATTATCTATATTTATATTTATATACCATATTAGATATAGTTTACATGAACATTTATAAACAAAAACATTAATAAAGAAAGACTCCCTATAATAATAAAACTCGGCTGAGTGATTAAAAAAATGGAAACAGCGTGGGCTAAGATTTCTCAAAGATGAATTTGATCATCAGTTTATTTGAAGCATCTTCTTTTAAACTCACTTGATACAGCAATCATTCGACAATGGCTAAAAAGAATCAACAGGAACAACGATTATTAGAATTATTAAACTCTCCAGGTAATAGAAATAAATGTGGTGAATGTAAGGC
The DNA here is from genome assembly GCA_030579415.1 of Pichia eremophila. NCBI lineage: Eukaryota > Fungi > Ascomycota > Pichiomycetes > Pichiales > Pichiaceae > Pichia > Pichia eremophila. The sequence continues at coordinate 152,084 of JAKTQW010000197.1, read as the reverse complement.
ACATAATCCAACATGGGCATCATGGAATTTAGGTTTATTTCTATGTGGTAATTGTGCAAGTGCACATCGTTCACTTGGACCAGATATTTCAAGGGTTAAATCATTATCAATGGAGGAATGGAGTCACCATGAATTATCAACATTAGGTAAAATTGGTAATAAACGTAATAATCAATTTTGGAATGAAAAGCAAATTCCATTCCCATTCGATTTTGATGATAAAGATTCTTTAACAATGTGGTTAAGGAATAAATATACTGGTAAATATAGATATGGTGCAGTTTTAGATAAAGATTATAATTTGGGTGATGATTGGGCTGATAGAACTGATGATTGGGGGTATGATAAATCATCTACAAATTCAAGACCAAGCTCTGGTCGTAGATTATCTAATGCATTAGGATTTGGTAGTAGTAAAAATAAATCATATGTTAATAGTTCATCAGAGTATAAAAATGTTGGTAAAATGACAAGATCGATGAGAAGAGGGTTGGAAAGAACAGGTACAGTTAGAAGTAGTAATTATGATAATGATTATGATGATGATGATAATGATGATTATGAATACGGTAATAATAGAAGAAGTAATAGTCGTGAATTTGAACCTAATTCAAGACCTTATCTATCTCGTGGTTCAAGTAGTAATGGCAGATATTCATCACCTAATTTATCAACATCATCTAATTCTGCAAGACCAACTAAAATTGTTTTCAGAAAGCCAATTGATGCAGAATATCGTAAATATGGTGATCAAAGTAGAAAAATGAAATTTGATATGGGATATGAGGATGAAGATTTAAATATTGAAGCATTAGTAATTACCCGTGGTAATATTAATCAAGCAATTGAATTAATTGAAAAAGCAGGTAATAAACCATCACCATTTAATAATAACAATAGCACATCGAATAACTCTAATCCATCATTACCACAACGTAAACAAACAACAGGTGCAATATTTGATTCCACAAAAGCTGGTGAATTCAATTGGTTAGATGATGATATTCGAAATTCAAGTAATGATAATTCAAATATTAATAAATCTGAACAAATTTATCAATATGTTGATCCAACAACTGGTAATATTTATTATGTTGATGGTAATGGACAACAATATATTGATCCAAATCAACAACAACAAGTACAACAATTACAACAACAAGCAACTATGAATCCATTTCAAACTGGTGTATCATATCAACAACAATTACCTAATATGAATACAGGATATCAGCAACCAATAAATGGATTCCCACAACAACAAATGAGTAATGGTTATCAACAACAGCAAATGGCTACGGGTTACCAACAACAACCACTACAACAAACTGGATTTACAACTCAACCATCTTCAAGTAATAGTCAACTAACATTAAATCAAATGGCATTACAACAACAACAACAACAACAACAGCAAATGATGCTACAACAACAAATGGCACAACAACAGCAATTTGGTCAACAACCTGGTTATTTTAGCGGACTTTAAAATTAAAAGTACTTATTGTATAATTTACACTCTTACAAATTTATGTATAATTTATTAATCCTCCTCAGCGTGTAGACAATCATTTCCCGTTGGAAAATGTTGAATCCCTACTTATAATTATAATTATAACTTTTTATAATCTTATCTTACGTAATATTTTTTAGAAAAATAGCTTTTTTTTGATAAAAATCACGACACACTATTTGTTGTGGGCTCAACATAGCTTTTACATAGTAATTTAGCATTAACTCCGGTACAGTTTCATGTTTTCTACAGAATATCTACAGAAAAACCAATAGTACCATTGGAAAGAGAAAAAAATTATCTAGTGCACTGTGGAGCCACATTTTTTGATTTAAATCCCAATTTTCTAAAAATCAAAAAAAAGTGCCCAAAAATAGCACAAAAAAAATCACCAACTTCATCAAAGTTTTTTCAGATTTTATCAAAAGTGTAAACAATATAACGGTAACGTTTCCGGTACAACCAAGAGAGGAGATTACAATGAGCCATGTCCGAAGAACTCAATGTTAATGACCATCTTACAGGACTTTGTCAAAAAACGCAAATTTAAAACTAAAAACGTTCATAACTCCACCAATACTTACTGGAATCAAAAACTAAGTACATGATTGGATAGAGGAAGAGCGCGGCTACAAATGTGATATTCATGAGATATTGGTGAGGGGGAAACCAAAGACTTAGGTTTTCGGAAAATTTTCTTAAATCGCTTAAAAACATATTATAAGTAGGGATTATTAGGTATTTCTAATTAATTAATTAATTAATCTATATTTGTTTATAAAATTCTCTTTGCCAAAAATACATTATATCACAGAAAACTGTTCCTAAAGAACCTAATAAATAAGGTAATTCCCTCAATATAAAATCTTTATAAGATAAACCTAATGGTAATTCTGTAGTCAGAATAGAAATACCGTAGGTTAAATTAGCCATTAATGCAAATGTGAATAAAAGAGGTGAAACACCATCAACGGATTTTCTTTGATAATTATGATATAATTGAGGTAATCTTGATGAACAATAAACTACCGTACATAACCAAGCAAAGAAAAGTCCAATATAATGAGTATTTAATAATTTTTCTGATGATTGAGTAGTAATGATGGGTATAGCTGATGCAGGTGAGATGGAAATCAATGCAGTTGTAGTAGTAATAAGTTGAGATTTAGAAAGTATTGGTGTAAAAGCTGTTGTGTTTGAAGATATATTTTCGATAGAATTATCTGTTGTGTAATATACTCCATCCTCAGATAACATTTCAATAGATGAATCTGGTAATTCTCCAATATAATCATCATCATCAGAGATGATATTCTTATGATAATAGAGGTATTGTAAATCTAATATGATATCACTTAGTACAAAATAACATGATAAATAAGTTTGAAATGGTAATTGATTAGTTAATATACATCCAATTAAATTACATGTATCACCCATAAGCCAAAGGAGTAATAGATAAGGAGATAAACCGTGAACTGATTTAGTTGAATAATTATGGTAAATTTGCGGTAAAAGGGCAACACACCAACAAAGGGTGGAAGCAGTAGACATTAAAGTGTGAAAGTCCATACCAAAGGAAAGGAAAGGAAAAGAAAGAAGAACATACATATACATGCATATACAAACATAAATGATAAGATAAAAAATGATCTATCCTTATCAGTTATACCGAAATAGGAAAAAACTGGGTTTCTTATCGCGAGGGCAAAAATTTATTAAATTTAAATTTTTTTTTGATGTGTCACATTAATTTATTAATTTGCACTTTTTTACTGTGATGACCTTGTTTATGCTCTTGTTATAAGGGGTTACTGTTTTTCTTTTGTTTTCATATTGAACAACTAGGAACATGTCAACATCAACTAAAAATCATCGCAAATTAGATTCTAATGTCTCCGAAGGTCCCGGATCAATTATTTCACATTTCCGAATCGGTATGGAAATTGGTAGGGGCTCATTTGCAAATGTTTATAAAGGTAATGATTTAAATAATAATAATAAAACTGTTGCAATTAAAAGTGTTTTCCGTAATCGATTGAAGAGTGAAAAACTTGTAACTAATCTTGGAATTGAAATTAAAATATTAAGAAATTTGAAAAATCCACATATTGTTTCATTATTGGATTGTGTTAAAACTGATCAATATTTCCATTTAATAATGGATTATTGTTCATTAGGTGATTTATCTTATTTTATAAGGAAGAGAGAGCAATTGGCAGATTATCATCCAATTATTAAAAATGTTCTAGAAAAATATCCTTCACCTGAAAATTCTAATGGTTTGAATACTGTATTAGTAGTAAATTTTATTAAACAATTATCATCTGCATTATTATTTTTGAGGAGTCAAAATTTAATTCATAGAGATATAAAGCCACAAAATTTACTTTTATGTACACCAGTTCATACAAGGGATGATTTTATAAATAATAATTATGTTGGATTATGGGAATTACCAATTTTAAAAGTTGCAGATTTTGGATTTGCAAGATATTTACCATCAACATCAATGGCTGAAACTTTATGCGGTTCACCATTATATATGGCACCTGAAATTTTAAGATATGAAAAATATAATGCAAAGGCAGATTTATGGTCAGTTGGTACAGTTATTTATGAAATGACAATTGGTAAACCACCATTTAAAGCATCAAATCATATTGAATTATTGAAAAAAATTGAAAAATCAAAAGATATTATAACATTCCCAAATAATATTGATATATTACCTGATTTAAAGAGGTTAATATGTAGTTTATTAAAGGCTAATCCAATTGATAGAATGGGTTTCAATGAATTTTTCAATGATCCAATAATTATTTCAAATGATTATTTAATGGAATCATCAATAAGGGAAGATTCAATTACTTATTCATTTGATAATGAGGAGATGTATGTTAGTGAATATTTAATTGGTAAACCATTAGTTAAAAATGATAATGAAACTGATCAAGGTAATAAAATATCAATAATTCAAGAAGAACCTGGTGGTGATAGTTTTGAAGCAAATAAAAAATATCTTGAAGAAAAAGAGAAGGAAAAAGAGGAAGAGAAAAAGAAAAAATTAGAATTGGCGAAAAATAAAGCGTTAAAAAATAAAAATATCAAGGCCAAAACCAAAACTAAGAACACTTTCCTGGATGAAATTTTGAAAGGTGCACAAAATGTTAACATTCGAGATGATAATTTATCAAATAATATACCCACATCAGGTACAAATAAGTCTAACAATGGAACCAAGGATGAAGATGTTATAGTTGAAAAAGATTATGTTGTAGTTGAAAGACGAAATGTTGAAATAAATTCATTTGCAGATGAGATTCAAGTGGCTAATAATGATAAAAATGATAATGGTAAGAATAGTAATAATCCAATGAGAAAGAATTCTATTAATACAAGAAGATATTCACTGAGTGTAAGTCCAAGTACAGCATTAAAAGAAGTTTTAGATTATACTAGTGAGAAATTATTTGGAGCTAATTTAACATCAAGAGGATATATTAGAAGACGGCTTGATAATGAACTTAAAGTTGATAATGAAATGGAAAAAGAGAAAAAAAGAGTTAAAGAAGAAGAAAAAGAAAGGGACAATGAAAGAAGAAGAGAAATAGAAAAGAAACGTGAAGAAAAATATCTTGATAAAATTATTATTAATAGAACCAATAGTGGTATTAATAATGGTGGTTTAATAAATAGGAAATTGAATGATACTAATAATAATGATATTAATTATGATACTAATAATGAAGTAGAAGTAATTGATAATAAATTTATGAGAGAAGTTGAAAGATTAGCAATGATGTCACATTGTATTAGTTTATATGGATTAGTTAAGTATGAACAAGTTTATGATGGTGAAGATGATAATGATAATGATGATAATGATGATGATAATGATGATGATAATGATGATGAATATAAAGATACTGATAAGAACAATTCATATTTAAGAGAAATGGATATTAAGACAAGTAAGGAAGGATTAGTTATTTATTTAAAGATATTAGATTATTTAAGTGAAGCAATTAAGATTTGTAATGAATGGTGGAAAGATAATAAATTTAAGAATTTTAATAATATTAAGAATAAGAGTAGTAATAATAAGATGGTTGAATTGATTGAATGGATTAGGAATAAATTTAATGAATCATTAGATAAGGCAGAATTTTTTAAGATTAAGATTAATAAATTAGAGAGTGGTAGTAATAATTTTGGTAATGATAATGATAGACAAAAAATTATTATATTTGAAAAAGTTATTTTTGATAGAGCTATTGAAATTTGTAGGGATACAGCAATTAAAGAAATGGAGATTGAGAAAATTAAAGAAAATGATGATGATGATGATAAATATAATAATAATAATATAAATATTAGAGAAAGATATGAGGAATGTGAGAGAGGATATTCAATTGCAATTTGGTTACTTGAAAGTATTGTTTCAAATGAGGGTAAAATTATATCAAATGATGATATTTCAACAGTTGATAATTTTATTCATAGTGTTGGTACAAGATTAATAATTTTAAGAAATAAAATGAAATAAAATGAAATAACTGTCATTTAATATAATACACACATGTGGTATATATAGATATAATAGTGAAGTTAAAGATAATATAATAATAACCAATAGGAATCAATATAGTGGTAATATAATAATAATATAATAGAGATACTACACACGTGGAAATTACTTTAGCCGCGTTTACCATGTCATATTTGGTACCTTCTTTTTTTTTTTTTTTTCATCGGAGTATTTTATGTCTTATCATATATTATATTCAATATTCAATATACAATATACAATATACAATACAATATTAGAAATTCTCAATTAATTATTGGTCCCTGCACGTTTTAATTATTATAGTGGTTATTCATATTTCCTATTTCATAACGGTTTTCCTCTCTTAATTAAACTAACCGTTATATACACATTGAGAGTAGTACTAATTGAATTAAGATTTCCTTTATAAAATGAATGCATTATACCCTGATTTCTGATGAATTCAATTTATTTATACTATATTTATTTCCTCTCTTATTAACCAAGAAAACTTATTTCTACATCAAACTTATATCTAATAATGAAGTTATCAACTCTTGCTCTTATTGCATCATCACTTATTGCATCTTCAAATGCTGCTGATACTACATCATCTGCAACTGTTGTTGAAAGAACTTTTTCAGTTGTTGAACCAAGTGCAAGTGAAATTGCTGAAGCTGCTACTTCTGCAAAAACTTTACAATGGACAACAGATGTTAAAGGTAAAAAATTTGATAGATTTGTCGTTATTTGGTTAGAAAATACTGATTTTGATCAAGCTGCTGAACAACCAGATATGGCTTGGGTTGCTTCTCATGGTATTACTTTAACTAATTATTGGGCAGTTTCACATCCTTCTGAACCAAATTATATGTCTTCAGTTGGTGGTGATTATTTTGCTTTAGATGATGATAGATTTATTGCATTACCAAAGAATGTTTCAACTTTAGCTGATTTATTAGATGATAAAGGAATTTCATTTGGTTCATATCAAGAACATTTACCATATACTGGTTTTAATGGTTTTAATTATTCAAATCAAGAAACTTTTGCAAATGATTATGTTAGAAAACATAATCCATTCATTTTATATGAATCTTATACAAATAATGCAACTAGAATGTCAGTTATGAAAAATTTTACTGAATTTGAAAAAGATTTAAAGGATGAAAAATTACCTCAATATATGATTATTACTCCAAATATGACAAATGATGCTCATGATACTAATATTAAAGTTGCAGGTAAATGGACAAGAGATTTTATGACTCCATTATTAGAAAATGAATATTTTATGAATAATACTCTTGTTTTAATTACTTTCGATGAAAATGAAACTTATGCAGAACAAAATACTGTTTTCTCAATTTTATTAGGTGGTGCAGTTGATGATGAATTAAAGGGTACAACTGATTCAACTTTCTATGATCATTATTCACAAATTGCTTCAGTTGAAGTTAATTGGGATTTATATAATTTAGGTAGAAATGATGTTACAGCAAATGTTTGGAAATCATTAGCTGATGCAGAAGGTTTAACTAATAAAGTTGTTGATACTAAATTTATGGTTAATAATGAAACTTATCATGGTTATTTATTTGATGAAAAAATTGCATTACCAGCTCCAAATGTTTCTGCAACTAATATTGCAGGTAAAGGTATTTTACCAGCAATTTCATCAGTTTGGGCAGATGAATATAATGCTCAAGTTAAGGAAAATTATTTTACTGCAACTACTACTTTAGTTTCATTAGAATCATCTTTAGTAAATGGTGCTTCCATTTATGCTGAAGAAACTAAGAAAAGTTCAGCATCAAAATCTGCTACAATTACTTCTGCTTCAAAGACTGAATCTACTTCTGCTCCTGCAACTACTACCTCAGTCTCTGAATTACCATCAGGTTCTCATAATGGTGCAGCAGGTTTGTCACCAATTGCAGGTGCAGGTGCTCTTGCAATTGCAGCTGCTTTATTAATCTAAATTTAATTTTAATTTTAAAAAAGCTTAACATTATTTTCTTTACACTCTTTATCTTTTATTATTATTCTTTCTCTATTGTTTTATTTGTCTTTATATAAAATTTATTTATTACCTTTTGTGTGTATAAATTTAAATTAAAATTCAAATAAATTATTAAGATGGCTCAACAACTTATTACGTAATCTTAGATGGACATTTCGGAGTTTTTGTTACCCAACAGAGTACATGATGTGCATGTTGTATTTATATTATATAGATAGTATGTTCTTTTTTTTGACAATGATTAGAAGAACTACAGTTGTTGCAACAGAGAAAACATCACTACAAGTTGAATCCACAACTGTCACAACTACAACTACAACTACTAGATGGAAAAGAAAATTATCTCATTATACTGAAATACCACTATGGCAAAGGGATAATGATTATATATTAACAGGATATATAAAGGAAACAAAATCAATAATTGAATGTATTAAATCATTATTTTATTTTCATAATGAAACAATTAATATTTTCACACATTTAATACCAAGTATATTAATTCCAATTTTAATTAATTATGAAATTAAAGGTAATGATTTTATAATTTATAATTTATTCATTATTGGATTTTCTGCATGTTTATTATTTTCATCAATTTTTCATACAATTAAAGTTCATTCAATTAAAATTTCATCAATTGGTAGTAAATTAGATTATGCAGGTATTTTAATGTTAATTTCAGTTTCATTAATTAGTATAATTTATTATGGATTAAATGAAAATCCAACAATTAAAAATATTTTCATTTATTTAATTATAATTATTGGTAATTTAGCATTATTATTAACATGGCATCCAAAATTTAAATCAAGTGAATGGATTATTTTAAGAACTTCAATATTTATTATTTTTGCATTTATTGGATTATTACCAATAATTACAATTTTAATAATTTATCCATTAAATATTGCAATGAAAAAATTATCAATTAAATATGTTATATTTGAAGGTATTTTTTATTTATTAGGTGCATTTTTATATGCATTTAGAATACCTGAGAAATATTATATTGGTAAATTTGATAAATTTGGTAATTCACATCAAATATTTCATATATTAGTAGTATTTGGTGGATTATCACATTATATTGCATTATATAAAGCATATGAATATTCTAAAAAAATTTATTGAATGAATAAATGATGATTATTTGAGATACAATAGTTTAGAATAGATTTAGATATTGGTAATAATTGAGATTCAGGTGTTAATGGATTAATTTTTAAATAAATTTCATAATTTGATAATTTACATGCAAATAATTTGAAATTTTGATAATTTTCTATAATAATTGTAGAATTTTTAAAATAATTAGGTACAATTAATGAAGAATTTGATGATGATATAATAAATTGAAGTAATGAAGTATTTTTAATAGTATATGAGATAATTGATGATGGAATTGGTAATTTAATTGATAATGGATTATAAATTGAATTAAAGATTTTCCTATTGAATAAAAGTGATTTAATTAAATTATTTGAAATTTTCTTTAATTCATTAAAAGAATCTTTAAATGGTGACATTAAGATTATTAATAATTTATTATCTATATTATTATTATTATTATTACTATTTATATTATGTAATTGTTGATACCTTGGATCATTTAATTCAACAAATTGTATTAAAGTATATAAATGACCATTTGAATTAAATTTTGGTAAACAAATGGGTAACCAAAAAGTTTCATTTGTAATATATTCTGAATTTAATTTAAAATTATTTGAACTTGAAATTATTTTGAATAAAATTGATAGATCACTAATATGTAAATTATGATTAGAATTTTGATTATTTTTCAAAATTGAAATTAATTTAAAATCTGATGTTGTTATTAAACCAAAGAGTAAATTAGATGTTGATAATGAATTAAATGTTGAATTAATTTTAGATCTTATTTTATAATTTATTGGTAATGTCTGTAATGAATTATAATTAAATATTGGATTTTTATTTGATGATAAATCATTACATATTGAATCTAATGTTAATATATCAGAATTTGATAGTAATTTAGTAAAATCGAAATTTGGGTATTTATCAAAAATTTTATCAATATAAGGTTTAGATAGTAATGAAATTAAATAGTTATATAAAATTGATAATGATGATGTATTTATATTGATATTATTATTATTATTTATAGGTGAAATTGAAAGTAAAATGAAAGGATTATAATGAGCAAAATATATAATTGAATTATTATTCTTAATTGATTTAATCAATTGAGTTTGATTTGTTGAATAAGTGAAATAAGAAACAATTGATTGAATAATTGCAGAATATACTATTATATTAGTATTATTAAAAGCATAAATGGGTTTACCAGATGATGATATAATGATATAATTATTCATTGTTAAAAGAAAGAAATGGTATGTACTGATTAATATTTTAAATACTTTACTGTATAACACTTTCTTTTACTAAAGGTAATGGATAAGAGTGAGAAATTAGTTAAGATTGAACAGAAACTGAAGAAGGTGTTTCATATAAGACATGAAGATAGTGTATTTAGGAATAGACATGAAGATGATGATACATCAGAAAGTGAAGAGAGTATTTTAAGTGTTAGAGATGGTATTGGTATTGGACATAGTAATAGTTATAATAATAGTTATAATGTCAATAATAATGTTAATAATAATGGGAATTTTGATTTACAATCTATCAATACATCTAGTCATAGTATTGGAGGTAGTATTATTAATAATGGTAATATAGTTAGTAATACTGCTACTACACTTACCATACCTAATTGTAGTATTATCAATGGTATCAATGGTACTAATAATACCATTATGAGAGTTATTGAATCAGTATTTCGAGGAGAGGCATCATTATCTGTTGCACCATTATTTCATGATGATAGTATTAGTAAACAGGATACATTACAAATAGCTGAATGTGTTAGAAGATGTTGTGAAGGTAGTAGTATTAATGGTATAACATTTGAATGGTTTGAAATGAATGTTATGTATGAGTTATTGGTGGTATTGGGAGATATGAGAAGTATAAGAGAGGCTATTCTCCTAGGATATCGAGAGGGTAGTACCACTACCAAACACAGCAGTGGTCATAGCAAACGTACATTACAGATCCTTACATCCATCGACACGAGAGACACAGCTCAACATCTTCTACAACACCAACTGTTGTCATAGACTTAAAGGTTGTTTCTTTCTAGAAGTTTCGCTGTTCTTTTTTATATTTCTTTGTATTTATATATTTATATTATATGCCATTTCCACATTTATTTCATTTTCAATTTATTTTATTACCTCTTCTTTATTACTTCTTCTTATTCTCTTTCTTCTATAAGACAAATGTTATCATTCAGATCAGTTGCTAAGAATACTACTTCCCCTCTTAAAACATTCTCACGTTCTATCTCCCATAAGGAACTTAAATTTGGTGTTGAAGGTAGAGCTGCTTTACTTAAAGGTGTTGAAACTTTAGCTGATGCAGTTTCAGTTACTTTAGGTCCAAAGGGTAGAAATGTTATTATTGAACAATCTTTTGGTGCTCCAAAAATTACTAAAGATGGTGTTACTGTTGCTAGATCAATTATACTTGAAGATAAATTCCAAAATTTAGGTGCAAAATTAATTCAAGATGTTGCTTCAAAAACTAATGAATCAGCTGGTGATGGTACAACAAGTGCAACCGTTTTAGGTAGATCAATTTTCGCTGAAAGTGTTAAAAATGTTGCTGCTGGTTGTAATCCAATGGATCTTAGAAGAGGTTCACAAGCTGCTGTTGATGCAGTTATTGATTTCCTTTCTAAAAATAAGAGAGAAGTTACAACTTCTGAGGAAATCGCCCAAGTCGCGACTATCTCTGCCAATGGTGATAAACATATTGGTAATATGCTTGCAAATGCAATGGAAAAAGTTGGTAAAGAAGGTGTTATTACAATTAAAGAAGGTAAAACTTTAGAAGATGAATTAGAAGTTACTGAAGGTATGAGATTTGATAGAGGTTATATTTCACCTTATTTTATAACTGATGCTAAATCTGGTAAAGTAGAATTTGAAAATCCTTTAATTTTATTAAGTGAAAAAAAAATTTCAACAATTCAAGATATTTTACCATCTTTAGAAATTTCAAATAAATTAAGAAAACCTTTATTAATTATTGCTGAAGATATTGATGGTGAAGCTTTAGCTGCTTGTATTTTAAATAAATTAAGAGGTCAAGTTCAAGTTTGTTGTGTTAAAGCTCCAGGTTTTGGTGATAATAGAAAAAATATTTTAGGTGATGTTGCAATCTTAACTGGTGGTACAGTTTTCACTGATGAATTAGATATTAAATTAGAAAATGCAACTCCAGAATTATTAGGTAATGCAGGTTCAATTACAATTACTAAAGAAGATACTGTTGTTCTTAATGGTATGGGTTCAAAAGATGTTATTTTACAAAGATGTGAACAAATTAGAGGTACAATTGATGATGCTTCAACTTCAGATTATGAAAAGGAAAAATTATTAGAAAGATTAGCTAAATTATCTGGTGGTGTTGCAGTTATTAGAGTTGGTGGTTCATCAGAAGTTGAAGTTGGTGAAAAAAAAGATAGATATGATGATGCTTTATGTGCAACTAGAGCAGCTGTTCAAGAAGGTATTTTACCAGGTGGTGGTACAGCTTTAATTAAAGCTTCTCAAGTTTTAGATAATGTTAAAACTGATAATTTTGATCAAAAATTAGGTGTTGATACAATTAAAGCTGCAATTTTAAAACCTGCAAAGAAAATTGTTGAAAATGCTGGTGGTGAAGGTTCAGTTGTTGTTGGTAAAATTTTAGATTCTTATTCTGATGAATTTAATATTGGTTATGATTCAGCTAAAGGTGAATATGTTGATATGATTCAAGCTGGTATAATTGATCCTTTTAAAGTTGTTAAAAATGGTTTAGTTGATGCTTCAGGTGTTGCTTCATTACTTGCAACTACTGAATGTGCAATTGTTGACGCTCCTGAACCAAAGGGTCCTCCTGCTTCTGCACCTTCTGCTGGTGGTATGGGTGGTATGCCAGGTATGTTCTAATCTTAATAAAAAATTAATAAAAATAAACATTGACATACTATTACTTACTATCTTGTTTATAAATTAATTTTAACTTGTTTATAATAAATATATATATATAACGATATAATGAAACTTACTAATTTTTTTAAATATTATAATTATTAGGTTGTGAAATAAATTCATTAATTTCATTAAATATTGATAATAAATTATCATCATCGAAAAATTCAATTGGTTCAACAATTTCACTACTTGATGGAAGAATTGATGTAATTTCTTCACTATTATTATTATTATCATTATTATTATCATAAGTATTAGTATTAATAACATTATTTTGAGCATTATTAATCTCATTCATAATTGCATCAGGTGAAATTTTATCTGTTAAACTACCAGGATGTTCATGAATAATAATAATTTTCTTTGTTAAATCCTTTAATTTATTAAAAGTTTCTAAAATTTCTAAATTAGAATTAATCTTTAAATGAATATAACAATAAAGACAATAAATTAAAATAAGGAATAATTTTGCCATAACAAAAAATGTATAATTTGAAACTAAAATTCTTGATTTAATAACACTTTCATATGATTTTGTTAAAAATGTTGCAAGTTTATCAGGTTTACTTAATTCTTGAACATATTTAATAATTTCACTATCTTCATTAATCTTATTATCATATAATGCTTTTTCTAATTTATTATTATCAAATTTATCAATATCAGGTAATTTAAATGGTTTCGTTGATATACTATCATTAACACAATTAGGATCAATATTTTGTTTATTCTTCATATCATTAGCAACAATTATATCCATAAATAACATTGATTCAATTCCAAACCATGATGCAAAAATTTCTCTATTATAAAGAACAAATTTCTTACTTAATTTACTAATCTCTAAAACTGCATTAAGTGAAGTAAAATAAATTAATTTACATTTAATATCACATTCATATCGTATCTTTTTAATAATTTCAATATTCTTTTTATTATTAATAACATTATTGGGGAAAATTTCATAAATTAATTCCTCTGAAAGATATGTTTTAATATAAATTAACATTAACATATAAAAATTTAATAGTTCAAATTTAATCTTTAAAAACATCCATTTATCTTCATTTTTTTCAATTTCTTTAATATTGAAAAATTTATCAAATCTTGAAATTAAATTCTTTAAATTATTCATTGATTTAAAAAATTTCTTAAATGTAATTTTTTCATTTGTCATTGTTAATAATGATATTTCCCTTATTATTGTAACATAACTATGTAATAAATCATTTGAATTATGTAAAATTGGATTAGTACTATGATTATGAAGTCCATGATTATTACCAATACTATTATTATTAGTAAAATAAATTCCATGTGAAAATCTTTCATCAATTATTGGATGTGTTGTTAAATTAATTGTATATGATGAATCTAATATTAAAATATAATTCCATAATGATTTAATTGATTCTAATGGTACCTCCTTAGCAAATAAAATTTCATCCATTTTATTATTATTATCACCAACATCTGATTTTTCCATATAAGTAATTGAATTTTGATCTAAATCAAGACCTAATTCATGAGCAATTGATACAGCTGTTTGAAATAATGGATAAGAATTTTGTCCAGCTATACCACCACTTTGGAAATCTCCATAAACCATTAATGATAATCTTAAATTAAGTAATGTATAAACTGAAAAAATTGATGATTTTCTCCTATAATTTGCACTATTCATTAATAATAATGTTAATTGATTAAACTGATTAGTTTCACATTTTAATGGGAAATTAAATTTATATTTTTCAGTATCAATTTTTGTAAAAATATCAACAAGTTCAATAATTGATGTTATAACAGCAATAAATGAATATTCAAAATTTTTAATAACTCCATTAAATATAATTCCATTTGGTTGAATTATAAAATAATGATGGAAAATTAATTGAATTACACCCATTGGTATATAAGAATTAAATAAAACTTTATTTAATTCATTTTGGAAAAATGTTAACCTTTCAAGAATTGCATAATAGTTATTAACAATTAATTTATCAATTAATTTATTCACTTCAGTATTATTAATTGTTGAATTATAATGTAAATCTAATAAGTTCATATTTAATTTAAAATTTTTCATTTTCCATAATTTCCTCTCCCTATTTAATTCTTGTTTAAAACACATTAATGTATGTCTTGCAAATGAATTTTTTTGTTGTAAATAAGTTGACATGAAATGTGGTCTTAATTGAGTTCTGGATGGTTTCCTGAAAACAATATATTTTTGTATCATATTAAATTCATAATTCATAATTGAATTTGATTCTTCATTATCTCCATAATCTCTATTACTATTGCTATTATTATTATTATTATTATCTCTATTACTATTGCTAATATTATTATTATTATTATTATTATTATTATTATTATTATTATTATTATTCTCCTTACTTGAATCTGATCTAGGAGACGATGATTTAATTGTTGTCATAATTTGTGATATTCTCTTTGTTTTATCATCCAATTTCTCAATTATATAATCATAAACACAAACTGAATGATTACCTGATTTAATACAATTATTACAAGGATTACCACGATCACATTTAATCTTCTTAATCTTACATTGCATACAAACTAATGATGCTCTATTTCTCTGTTTCTTCATCCTTGTCTCAGACATACTTACAGGTGTACTTAATGAGATAATAATAAAATATAATAACCCTTCCAAAAGAAGAAGATCTACATTCAAAGCATTCACAAACTTGTAAACATGTTGATGACATCGGTGTTAAGCGGGGATTGAAAAAAAAATATATTTGTTATGGCGGTCTGTGTTAACGGATTTAAGTGTTTTCTATTTTATATTATGTATTTAAATATATTACAAAGTATTATAAACTTATGCAAGAGTAGTGTACACTCTCTTTCTTACTTTATCATCAGGGTTCATAACTGTAGAATCACTCTCATCATCGTAGATATGTGTGTGGTCTTGTGACCATTTATTTTGTAAAAATTTAAGTCCTTGAACATTAAATCCAATATTTTTAGTAGTTTCCTTAATCATACTTCTTAATTGTTCCTTCAAACTTATTATTTCATTCTTGAAAACTTCATCATTTTGACTTATTAATTCCATATGATTAGCACGTACAATGAAAAATAATGTACGACAAATTAAATTTAATCTTGATGATTGCTTTTGTAATAAATCATCTCTTCTAGTCCATTTATTTATACTTTTCAATAATTTAACTGTATAACTGAATGGTAACACTAATAAACTATCCTCTAATTGATTAGGTTTAATTTTACTTAATGTCTCAAATAAATATTCACTTGGTGTTTTATTCATCGCCTTTAATAATGTATTATCCTCATCTTCAATCATATCTAATGCTTCTATAAGTTTTTCACTAGCTTTTAAATTTTCCATTGTCTTTGCTCTAACTGCTTCTGCATCATCTAAATCTTCATAATCACCTTCGTCTCCATCTTCAACTTTCCTTCTTGGTGTTATATCATCACCTTCTAATGATGTTAATAATTCATTTTCATATAATTCATCCATCTCCTTTTCACGTTCCTCTTGAATGAAAACTTCATCATTATCTTGTTTCCATAATCTGATACTAAAATCATGTGAAACACTTACAAAAAATTCACCATCAGAACTAATTGAAATTCCCCAAACTTCACCTAAATTAGCTGCAAATTTTTGAACTTGTTCAAATTTATCTCCATCCCAATATTTAATAAATTTATCCTTTGAACATGTAAGGAAATTATGAGATTCTGGGAAAAATTTAATATTCATAATTGAATCATCATGTGCAAAAATTGATTTATGACAATCACCAAAATCTAAACCCCAAATTCTAACATTTTTATCAGCTGAACATGTAATAATCATCTTTGAATCAAATGAAATATCAATTGATAAAACTGGTAATTTATGTCCATATAAACTTAAATAAAATTTTAATGTATCGAAAAAGAAAATTTTAACTGTATTATCCATTAATGAAACTGATAAAAATTTACTATCTGATGAAACTTTCATTGAAATAATACTTTCATTTAATTCTAATGTTTTAATATTATTTAAATTTAGTTTATTTTCTAATGTATTAACCTTAATTTCCCAATATTTAATATTTTTATCAGATGAACCAGTTAAAATAGTTTTACCATCAGATGTAATTTCAATTGACCAAATTGAATCTTCATGTGCATTTTCAATATGATGAATAACTTCACTTGTTGATAAATCAATTAATTTTAAATCACCATTCTTTAAACCAATAACTAATAATGAACCACCTGGTAAAAATTTACCACATAAAACATTACCAATTTTATCGATTGATCTAATACAATTGAGAGTTTTCAAATTCCAAATCTTAATTTGATTATTCGATCCTGTATATAATAATGTATCATCATCATTTATATCAACTGATCTAATATCATTTCTATGTCCTGGTCTCTCAATTGAATATTTTAATGTTGCAATTTTATCATTAATATTATTATGCTTTTTTATGTTTTCAGGTAATTTAATTTTCCAATAATTTAATGTATTATTAGAATTATTAATAATTAAATTAATATCCTTAGAACTTGAACTTATCATACAAAGATTATTAATTTTAGATTCTGTATAAATTATTGTAAATGGACAAATTAACATTTGTATTTTAGAATTTTCTAAAGATTCATTAATTTCTTCTTCACTCATACCCCTTTCTGTTAATCTTTTAATTCTCTTAGTTGTTGCCTTTTGAATTTCTTGAATTGATCTTAATCTGAAAATCTCAACAGTTTTATCAGCATTTGCTAAAATTAATAATTGATTAATTGAATCAAATTTAATATCAACAACTCTATTTTTACTTTGCTTTTGGAAAATACCAAATTCCTTTAATTTAGAACCATCATCTAAATCTATATTTAAATTCCAAATTTTGCAATCACCATCTATACCTGTTGTTAAAACATAATCTTTTTCATTATATTTGAAAACTTTCATTGACCAAGTATCACCATTATGAGCTAAATGAGTTTCAATACATTGATTCAATTTTAAATCCCAAATTTTGATTAAACCATCCTTAGATGTTGAAATTAAATAATCTTCATTATAATAATGGATAGAAGTAATTGTATTTTTATGACCTTTTAATTTAATTAAACCAATTTCAGAGATTAAATCCCAAATAATTATTGATGTATCATTAGAACCACTAATTAATGAAGTACCATTTGGATCAAATTCAAGACATGAAATTGAGGATTTATGACCTTGAAATTTAATAATTACACTACTTGTAGAGAGATCCCAAATTTTAATATCACCATTAGAGAATCCAATTGCTAATAAATTAGCAAATTTAGAATGAGCTAATCTTGTAACTTCAGCGGGTGGTGATAAAGATGATGAATTTAAAGAACCAGGAGTTACAGTATCCGTAATTCTTGAAATTTGAGTTTGAGTTTTATAATTCCATTCAATAACTGAATCTAAAGCTGATGAAAAAATTGTCTTAGAATCTTCATTATAAATCAAATTAGACTTTGATGAAATCACACCAATGACTGAATCTTGTATGTATCTTGGATATGACTTAACCATTGTTAGTTATTGATATCCTATTAATCCTTTCTACTTTCTATTCCTTTCTCTATGTGAAAAACTTAAAAAATTTTCAATGTTAAATTTAATTTTAAAAAATTATTTTTTTCTTCTGATTACGTAATGTTTTTTATAATTATCTACTCCTTCTCCATGAGGAAGTCTACAAACTCATCCATCAGCACAGGCCAGGCAGAGGATTCTTCATATTGGGAGAGTTCACTTAAAGGAATCTGGAAGAACTGGTAGGCCATATTCCATTCGTCTTGGCTAATTTGTGTTTTTCGACAATTACCTCCTCCAATATAATCATTAACAAATTTAGTTACAGTTGATTCCACTCCATTGATCTCTAAGTTCTTAAACTCGTTCTGGTAAAAGCATTTCCATAATGATTCAACATCTTCCGTTGCCAATTTCCTTTGTCCCTCCTCCAATGCATATTTAAATGCAAATTTATATACATTTTTCATTAATATGTTATCATTTAATGCAGAATTAAGATATGCTGACATATCACTTATACTCTTTACTGGTGGTTTTACTTTTCCCCAGTTATTTATAAACTTATCTCTATTGAAGACACCAGTTGATGGTGATTCGAGTATATATGCTGCAACTAATGCCTGTACATCATTTTCTACATCAATTCCTAGATCTGTAAAATATGCTATAGTTCCATCTAAATCCATAATATTATTATCCGAGTTATCTGCATATTGAGAAAAGATTCCTTCAATAGCTGCCACGTTCAAATTGGTATTATTATGTGACCCCTGAGAGAGATGATTCGTGTAATAGTCATCAATTGCATCGTTTAAATGTAATCTGTGTTTCCTCAGCAATTGTTCTGCTAATTGATAATCATTACATCCTGTAACCTGAACAAAACTATCAATGGCACTCATTATATAGTATATATACTTATATTTCTATATCCCTAAACCTCTACAAAGACACAAAGCTGAGCAATCCTTTAAACGATTGAAGAGCCAACATGAATAATTTTAAATAAGGGGGATCGCGGGTTACCCGTTTAGGAAATAAAAATAATTTCATTTCATGTTGACATTTCGAAGTTCATTTTATTATCTATCATGTTGATCTTCCTTTTGATCTTGATGTATCTTGTTTGATAGTAAGAATTATGGACGGATATGATAACAGTGATACAGTCATGCTGATAAACTGGCTGTCTGAACAGGTACTACCACTGAATGTTCCTGAGAAACAAGAATTCCCCAATGAAATAACCTCATTGATACGAAAGATCAAACAGGGACATATTTACTTACCAGTATTTCAACGTTTACTGTATTCGAGATACAAGGATATTCATTTGAGTTTTAAATCAGATATACTAGGGTTTTTTAAATGGATTGAAGCATCATCATCTCATATGAATACACTATATATAATTTTCAAATTTAATGATCTTGATATTATATTAATTAAAAGATCAGAATTCTGTATTTATCAAGGCTACACGAAAAAGATATGGGAAGATATACTTGAATATTTTTTGATTGAAGAAAATCAAGGGGATTTACAGTTTGTTTCTAAAGTATTAATGAAAGTGAATTTATACTCAGAACTGGATGAACTTATGTTTCAAGTATCGAAAACGAAAATTACTAAACATCTAGATACAATATATTGGGATGATCCTATTTTTAATACTTTGAATAAATGGGTTGAACTCGATGTTTACATGGTTTTTGATTCTTATGTTTCAATGAAGAATGTATTGGCTTATAGAGAGGGTTTATTTCTCATTGCTAAAAACTTATTAATTAAAAGAAGAATTAAAGATCTATACCATCTTATCTCTAAATACCCTCTTACTAGAGCAACGATGAAAGAACTTAATAAATGTCTTGACAAAACTTCATATCATGATAAACTTGTTCAAAGTTTTATTCAACAATTACATCAGAGACTTTTATTACCAAGTGTTAAAACTGTTGATATTATAATATATTACATCAAAACAATTCATTCATTTTTACTCATTGATCATAGAGGTGTCTTATTAGATAAAGTTGCAAGACCAATACGAAATTATTTAAGAACAAGAGATGATACCGTTGAAAAAATAGTTAATGGTTTATTAATAACAGATCGTAAAAAAAACAAATTGATTGAATTGAACAATGAACTCATCAAAGGATATTCTAAAAATTCAAATTCAAAATCTAGAAATTATAAGAAACGAACCCTTAAATGGCAACCAGATCCTGTTGATGCATTACCTGATTTTCAAATTGGTAAAATTGATGATATTATTGATTCACTTACTTCAATATTTGATGATAATTCATTATTTATTGATCAATTTGTCAAAATTTTTTCAGTTGATCTATTAAATGTTAAAAATTATGATATATCACATATACTCAATAGTTTCTCTCTTTTAAAGACTAAATTTATTGATGATGATTTTAACATTCTTGATATTATGATAAATGACATCCAAAAGAGTAAACTATTAGATACAGAAATACATGATGTAATAAATACTGTTAATGATATACATGGGGTATTTTTGAGTTATATTTTCTGGCCAAATTTATCACCTAAGGCATCTACTTTTGTTTATCCTAAAGTTATTAAGGATGATTTGGAGAAATATGAAAAAGGTTATGAACAATTTCAAAAAGATAGAGTACTCACATTACATCCTGAACAAACGTTGGTTGATATTAATATCGAAATTGGTGGTGTGGATAAACCTTTTAGAGTTACATTGGAGAAGTTACTTGTGTTAAATTTAATCAATGATTCTAGCATCAAAGATATCAAAATAGGTATTATAATGATGAATTTGAAAATGCCTTTGGTTATGGTGAAATCAAGTTTGGAATTTTGGGCAAAGGAAAATATCTTAATTGAATCTCATGGAGGTTGGAGATTAAATGAATAGTATAATATGTATTATAACATACGAGCTTCTTTATAAATCTATATAAAAATTAATTTGGCATTGCAAGAAGTTTCTCAATCAGAGTTAGAATATCTTCATAGTCATCTGAGGATGGATCATCTAAACGATTATTAATAATCTTATCAAGTACACCACGTAAATATTTCATCAATACTATTTGTTTTGAAATACCATTAACTAATAACCAATCATCAATTACGATAGTAGATAAGTTTTTTGCAGAATATAACAACCTACCACCGAATAATAACATTGATGATGTATTAGTTGGTGTTATATCTAAAATATATAATTTATTTGTTTCACGACATTCTCTGTACATCATGTATGGTGGATAACTACTAAATTTAGCATTTGGTTGAAATTGTGTAGATGATGGATGAAAGAAAACTCTTGTTTTACGTGGACTTCTCATTTTATTTGATGGAGAATATCTGTTTAAATCTTTATACTCAGCAACATTTTTGATCCAATATTTTATATCCTTTGATGGAAAATCAAGTGCAATTGTACCTTCTGCCGCTTGGATGTATTTCTTTGGAGGGGTTTCAACTTTAACAACATTTGGATATAATGATGTGGTTAAAATAGCCTTATTGATGTTAATATTATTATTATTTCTGTTTAATTTCTTCTTTGATGTTTCATTAGTACTATAATCAAATGGAATAAAACCAATTTCCTTCAATGAATTTAAAAATTGAATTTTAGTGGATGTTATATCATTCATTCTAATCATTGAAATAAAATTTTTAGTACAGAATTTCTTACGATCTTTAAATGAACTGATTAAATTATATTCATTGTAAGCATTTAAGATAGCAATCATATCACCATTATTTTTTGCAAATTTCTGCTGTACATTTTTCATCTTATCTCTGTCTTCATGTTTACAACTGAAAGGGGATCCAGTAATAGCTATAGCTGCCAAAATTAAGGCATTCTCTAAACAGCCAAAGATACATCCAAAAATTAATAACTTACCGGAATTCAAATCTGTTGGAATCATTGATAAATGTTTACCCAATGGTGTTAAAAACTCAAGATCATGAATCGCTCCAATTTGTATTAATTTTGTTAGAGCATCTTCAACATCATAAGATGATGGAGGATCTAAACCATCTTTTAAGAATGAACCAACATCATCGACTCCAATTGCTTTAACTGTTAAATAAACTGATTCCAAACTCGTACGTAAAATTTCAGGAACTGGTTGAGGAATCATTCTCTCCTCAGTCTCCCTTGTAAATAATTTATAACATAAACCTTCTCTAATACGACCAGCACGACCTCTACGTTGCTTGACTTCAGCTTGTGAAGCCCAAACTTCTTCCATTTTGGAAACTTTGGTTGAACTATCATATTCAACACGTTTGACTCTACCTGAATCGATAACAGCAACAGCATCTGGAATAGTAATAGAAGTTTCTGCAACATTGGTGGATGCAATGACTTTACGTTTACCTGATGGTGGATTCTGGAAAATTCTTTTCTGTTCATTTGGTGTTAAAGTAGAATGTAATGGTAATGTCCAAAAAAAATCAATTTTTTCTAATTCTTTCAAACATTTGGTAATTTCCATAGCACCAGGTAAAAAGATTAAAATTGAACCATTATCATTATCAGCGGTTAACATTTCATCAATTTTCAAAACTAACTCTTTGATTAACGTATAGTTAATACTACCAGAACGGAAAAAGTGTGATGTTGCTGTTGGCGTAATCATTTTAACATCTTCTCCAATCTCATCATTTTCATCGATATCCAAGAAGTCATCATCTTCATTGTCTTCAATACGCTCAAATCTATCTGAAAATTTAGCATTACTTGATGTTCTGTAATCTGGTATTTGGAAATTTGTCATGTCTAAAACATCATCAAGATAATAATCCTTAATTGGGAAAGTTCTACCTTCAATATGAACATGGGCAATTTTAGTTTTTTCCATGGATTTGTTCTCATCAAAAAATCCATCAAATATAGTTTTATCAATTATTGCAGACATTAAAATAATCTTTAAATTAGGAAATTTAGATGACATTCTCTTTAAAATAATTAATAAAAAATCACTATCAATTGATCTTTCATGAACTTCATCAATAAAAATATAGCCTAAACTCTCAAAAAAGGAATCATCCTTAGAGTCGCTGAAAACTGATTGAATCATTCTAAGAACCACACCTGTTGTAACAAATGAAATTCTTGTTAAACTGCTAGTTTTGTTTTCACCACGAATAATGTAACCTGTTTCAGATCCACATTTATCAACTCTTTCTTTAGATATACGATCAGCTAAACCAATAGTTGAAATTCTTCTTGGTTGAGTACAAACAATTTTTGTCTTGAAATCGCCCTTTCTATTCAAATCATCTAAAATAAATTGAACAATTTGAGTAGACTTACCGGAACCTGTTTCACCGGTAATCAAGCAAGCATGATTATCATTTATAGTTTTCACAATCTCTTCCATCTTATTCCAAGCTGGTAATTTACTTCTCATTTTGATTGATTCCTTCAATTCTGGTGAATCACGTTTCTTCTCATAATTAGCTTTTATTGAATCAACATCAAGTGCTCTATTAGATGAACTAAATTTCTTATTCTTTGATTTTTCATTGGTTCCTTTATCTTTATTATTCACATCATCATTTAAGACTTGTTTCTTAGGATCATATATACGACCAGGATTTTCAATTATTTGCATTACATTTTGCTCTAACCAATCAACACAAGAAAATAAATAATGCATTCCAAAAGCTCCAATATCAGTTAAATATTGGATAAGTTGAGTCATTATTGATTGTTTAATATAGTTTGGTAAAACAAATGATGAATTGTTAACTCTCAAAATTAATCCACATAAATCATAAGGATAATTTTCAGACCTATAAGCAACTAAGGATAAAAGTTTTGATTCAAGATTTTCAATTGCAAGATGAAATTCAATAATATCATCATTAAGTGGTGATTGATCAACAATTTTAGATTCAAATATGATTTTCAGAGATTCTTTTTCTTCTAACCATTCATTCAATGAATTAATATCACTTGGAATTTCTAATGTTTTAACATCATTATTTGCAAAAGATTGAGTCAATTTAACTGCAGTTTTTACAACATTTAAATTATTCTCATCTAATGTTTTACCAATTATGTTTGTTGGGAGACCAATTTGAGATAATTGAGTAATCATTTGTTCCCTTTTTAAATTTTGTGTAACTTTCAAAGTTGTCTTTACATTTTTTGGCAAAAAATAATCAGGTATTGCATCATTAGGTAAATATATTAATAACCATTGAAGAATATCATCAAAATTACATTTATATTTTAAAGCTTCCTCTATATGACAAGATTTGAATCCTATTGCATCCAATTGATGTCTTATTTGTTCAATACGACTTTCCATTGCAGAAATTGTCTTGGGTGAAAGTTCGGTCCAAGAGTACTGGTTCTTAATAACTTCTGCAATAGCTATTTCCATTTCTGAACTAAGATAGAATTCAGCTGCAGCCTCAGTTTCATATTTAGGAAATGAAATAGCAGTTTTATTGGTATCTTTGATGGTATAAGTTGAATTCCTGTAGAATAATTTAAGGTAAGTATCCATACTATCTATGCGTTTAGCTGAATTTTCTGATTCTGTTGGAGCCATATCTGGAGGGTTCTTAATATTCGAAGTAGTCTGAGTATTTGTAGTATTTGAAACATTTGAAGTATTTGAAACATTCGAAACAATTGTAGAATTTGAAGAATTTGCAACATTTAGAGCTTGCGGTTTGACTGATGATTTTATCGGAGTAGTTTTAGTAGTTGAAGTTTTCATTGGATTACCAATAATAATCTGTTTAGGTTTAACTTTAGCTGAAGCTGCCTTCAATGCATCTTCCGTCTTCATTTTATTCTCCACATTTTTACGATGTTCTAAAACAGCCATAAATGGATCATTTGCGTAATGAAATTTAGCCTTTGAAGGATTTTCCATAACCATTTTTTTCCTTTCAACTTCTAAATCACTCCAAATATGTTTATGATTAGTTGGTAAAACCATATGAATATTTTTATTTGATGCAATTCTATGTAATGCATAAGTTGCAGCATAATGACGTGCCTCTAATGGAGTTTCCTGTGGTTGAATAATTGATTTTGGTGTATCAAATCTAACATTAATTAATTCATTAGTTTTAGGATTTTTCCAAGATAAATTTGCAAATGCTATAAAACCATCTTTAACTTTAATCATATCATATTCAACTTTATTCCATTTTTGCTTTTGAGAATGTTCATGTAATAGAGAACAAGGTAATTTACCAGTCCAAGAAGCTGTTTGAGCAACTACCGCTCTACCATTCTTTACAAGAGGATTAGATTGTTGATCATTTGAATTTTTAGAGTTTTTAGAATTTTTAGAATTTTTCTTTGAATTCTCTATTTGAGAATCCGGAGTTGAAGACTTCTTTTGTTTAGCCATTAATGACTTAGTCTACTGTTTATTTCAAGAGAAGTTATATTATATATTATTCTTACACTTACTTTGATTTCATTTGATCAATCTTTCATGTTAAGAGTTAGTTGAAAATTATATTCGTCGATGCGTCTATTTCTGTCAAAATTATATCGCCACGTGACCTTAATGCGGCCGGGCGCGGCACAATCTTTTCAAAAGATAAGAAGAGCTCAGTAAACGATTCCTTCAAGGGGGGGAGTATAGTTAAAGATTGTTCCTCATAATTAGAGATTTTATTATAGTATCAATTAACTATTATAAGACTGCATACATCCTCATTGTATCATCATCAGTATTATATCCTTTGAGATACAACAACCCCCAGATAATAAAATATAAAGGAGATCAAAACATGAAATATTAAAAGATGGCAAATTATTCTCACTATTTATAGACAGGACCCTGTGCCATTTTTTAACTTCAAAATTACTTAAATTCTTTTATTTTTGTTTCTTTTTTGTATCCTGTTCTTGTCATTTTTACTTCTTTCACTTACTTCCTTCTGTAGTCGCTTTGCTAGCCGGTTTCTGGTATCTGCGTTTGTTTTATTCTTTAATACTGTAGTATATATTAAGTTTACTATATTATACTATAAATTCCATATTATTCTATTTTAATTCACATATTATAAAATACATTCATTCATTCATCATTTAATTAATTTACGATTTATTTTATTTACTATATAACTGATGGTTTGGTCACAATTAGATGTTACTAAAGCACATGTTGCATATGCAGTTATAGCTGTTTTCAGTGCTTGTTTCTCATTATGTTCACTTTTCGTTAAGGAAAAACTTTATCTGGGTGAAGCTTCAGTTGCAACAATTTATGGTTTAATTGTTGGTCCTCATTGTTTAAATTGGTTTAATCCTTTAAGTTGGGGAAATTATTTCTATATTACATTGGAACTTTCAAGAGTTCTTTTATGTATTGAAATTGTCGCAGTTTCAGTTGAATTACCTAAAAAATATATTTTAAAACATTGGTTTTCTTTATTCCTATTATTGATACCTTGTATGACAGCTGGTTGGTTAATTATTGGGGCTTTTATTTATGCAATTATTCCAGGTTTAACTTTTAGTCATGGTTTATTAATTTCAGCTTGTGTTACTGCAACTGATCCTATCTTAGCTCAAGCTGTTGTCGGTAAGGGGAAATTTGCCAAAAGAGTTCCAGCTCATTTAAGAAATTTATTAAGTGCAGAATCAGCATGTAATGATGGTGTTTCTGTTCCATTTGTTTACCTTGCATTAAATCTTATCCTTCATAGTGGTCATGCATCAGAAATTGCTAAAGATTGGATCTGTGTTACAGTCTTATATGAATGTGTCTTCGGTTGTATATTAGGTAGTACAATTGGTTATGTTGGTAGAAAAGCATTAAGATATGCAGAGGATCATGATTTAATTGATCATGAATCTTTTCTTGCATTTTATATCATGTTAGCACTGTTATGTGCGGGTTTTGGTTCCATATTAGGTATTGATGATTTATTAGCATCATTCTGTGCAGGTACTGCATTTGCTTGGGATGGTTGGTTTACTCATAGAACTGAAGAATCAAATGTTTCAACTGTTATTGATATTCTATTAAATATGGCATATTTTGTTTATTTTGGTTCAATTATTCCATGGGAAGAATTTAATGATACTGTTTTAGGTCTTAATTGTTGGCGTTTAATTTGTCTTGCATTAGTTGTTTTAACATTAAGAAGAATTCCTGCTGTTTTATTAACAAAGGCAATTAATCCAGATTTGAAAAATTGGAAAGAAGCAATCTTTGTTGGACATTTTGGTCCAATTGGTGTTGGTGCAATTTTTGCTGCAATTATTGCAATTTCTGATCTTGAAGCTGAGGTTTTAAATATTACTCATGGTCCTTCGACTAATTATCCAACTGAAAGTGAATATTATCAATTAATTCGAATTATTTGGCCAACTGTTTGCTTTTTAATTATTACAAGTATTATAGTTCATGGATCATCAGTTGCAGTTTTAACATTAGGTAAACAATTACAAAGTATGACATTTACAATGACTTGGACAAAGGGTGAAACTGATGATATTAGTGGTAGTGGTAATTGGTTTAATAGATTACCAAAGATTGAAAGATCGGGTACTTCTTTCTCATTGAAAAGAATTGATACAATGGCAAATCATGATTATGCAGACATGACACTTTCATCAAATACAAGCATGGATGAAGAAAATATACCTGATGAAAAAATTAATGCAAGACTTAATGCAAATATTGGTATGGATAGATTAAATTCATTAAGTAATCAACCAACTATTGAGACAAGTGGTATACGTGTTAGACCAAGTGGTGGAGCAAATAGAAAGAAGAAGAAGAAGTTACTGAAACGTAAACAATCTATGAAACGTAAAGTTCCTCCAACTGCTCAAACATTAGATTTGAAGGAAATTAATAGACATCCAACAATTAATAGTGCAAATATTAATGAAAAAGATTATGGTGATAGTCATGATCATGATAATATTGATAAATTTGATGAGCATGTTGAAGGCATTGATGTTGATAGAGAAGGTAAATTAGTTGTTCCATTACAAAAAATTGTCTCTAATGCATCACGTCATTCTAAAAATTCACTTACTTCTAATGATATTAGACTCAAAGTTCATGCTAAGGCTAATGTACTTGAAAAAATTAAAACAAATTATGATTTATGTGATGAAGATTTAGAACCAAGATATGATGAAGATGGTGAATTACGTATACCAACACAAGCAATTAATTATGATGATAGTTTAGTTATTGAAGATCAACATGGTGAAGTATTACATACAGTTAGAAGTCGTCGAAGTACTTTAACATCACAGAAAAGTCCAGATTCTGATGAATCTAAATCATCAACTAGATCAAGAGCTAATAGTGTTAGTCAAAAGATTTTATCAACAATTGGTGGTATACCCAATGTATTAATATCTAATAAAGATAAAGATGATGATGAAGAAGGTGAACATAATATATCTGAAATATTGGAAAAGAAAGGAAATGATGAAGGTCAAACTAATAATACAAACACCACACGTAGTAGAAAGAACACTACTAAGAGTACATATGATAAATTTATTGATTTAAGTGACATGATGTTATTTAAAAATGATGTCCCTAGAAGAACAAGGAAATTACATGGTTATAGAGTTAATGATGATATTATTATTGAGAATGAGGATGGTGAAATTTTAGGTAGATATAAGGTGAATATTAAGAAACAAAAGGCAGAAGAATTATCAAAAGGATTAAGTGATGAACAATATAATGCAAATTTAATTAATAAAACATTAAGATATTTTGGACTGAAAAAGGAACGTGAAACAATTGATGAAGAATTAAATGAATATGGTAATGATGATTTAATTCCTGAAAATAATGAAGTTGTTGAATTAGGTATCGAAGATAAAATTAAACATTTTATTAATGCAGATCCTAAGAAGGCTATTGTTGAACAACCTGTAGCTCCAAAGAAAATGACTTTAAAGAGAAGAATCAGTAGTAGGTTTAATAATACCAAGTCTAAGGTTAAGGAAAGAACAAAGTCTAGTTCCAAGTCTGGCTCTAAAATTGACTCGAAATCAAAATCAGCATCACAACATCCTTCTATTACTATAGACAATGATTATGAAAGTTATAACAATGACGATAGTGAATATGATGACGATGATGAAAATTATAATGGAGATGATAGTGATGATGATTATACATTAGATGATAGGGGTAGTGTAATTTTAAGAAATACCAATAATGATAACTTGATTCATGGTGAAACTGAAATTGAGAGAGCAAGAAGAATTGCAGCACTTGATAAATCTAAGAGATATTCTGATGATGAAGAAGAAGTATAGTTTTGTATATTTTTATTTTATATCATCTCTTTTCTATAAAAATCAAATTTAATCAAAATAAATTGTAATAAAACTAATTTATAAAAGGGTATAATATACAAATTTCGTGAAAGTAAGTCTATAAATTAATAGAAGGAAATGAAAGGAAATTAAGCCCATCTTCCTAATAATGCCATTAAACCGGCACCAACACACATAACTAAATAAGCCCATAACATTTTCTTAAAACCACCAGGACCTTTAAATTCATCACTAAATAAGAATTCATGAGCCATTAATTCAACACAACCTGTATAAATTAAAATACCAGCTGAAATTGAATCGAAAACACCATTAGTAATTAATGCACGTCTACTACCTGGAGGATAAGAATTTCTAACACCAATACCAATTGCAATCGCAATTGGTGTACTAATTGAATAACCTAAACATAATACCCAAGGAGTCCAACGTTTAGATCTTGGCCAATCAACACATGCAACTCTTGTACCTAAACCTAAACCTTCAAACATTTGATGAAAGCAAATGACAATATATAATGAAACAAATTCATCACCTGAACAAGCAAGTGTTAAACCAACAAAAACTGAATGGAATATAATACCGAATTCTAAGATGAAAACGTTTAAGATTTGAGCACTATATTCAACTGTTGATGAATCATTTTCTTTTTCTTGATTTTCTAAATCTAATGCATTATCTTTGTGTAAGGATTGTTTTTCAATAATTTCTTCACTATGATCATCATCTTCTGCAATATCTAATTGAGCATTATTACTATGATGATGATCATTATGAGAATGCTGATGATGAATATGATCTTCACCTAATCCAACATGCACAACTTCATTTATTTTGATATCATGATCATGTTCAGCATCATCGCCATGAGTGTGAGCGTGTTCATGAGCATGAGCATGACCACCGTGATGATGATCTTCATCGTTAACGTATAAGGCAGTATCACCAAAATGAGAATGACTATGAGGAACATTTATATCTAGACTTTGATTTAATATTTTAGCTTCCATCCATCTATAAGCGATTAATTCTAGGAAGAACATTAACATAAGGACAATTAAACAAATACCGAAAGCAAACGGATAAACATCGAAAGGATATCCTAAACAATCATTTGATAAATTATCACTTGCAGGACTTAATAAATGAATGAAAGCAGTTGCAATGATAACCCCTGAACCAAAGAATTTAGCAACAAAGAAACAAATTGGAGGCATTCTAATGAAAGAATATTTTGATGATAAAACTGGGAAGAAAGCACCAAAAGCTGAAGCAAATAAGACAACGAAAATTGATGATATACGAGCACCGAAATGTTCACCATTATATTCGTTATCACCGGAACATACATCTTCAACGTCTCTGATGAATAGTTCAACAAAGTGACCTGGAGATTTGAAACCTGAAAGTATTGACATAGTATATTAAATATATTTTTTTATTTTATTTAATTTTTTAATATAGATAAGCTATTGTGAAATAGAATATTTATGCCACCCACAGATATAAGATTAAATAAGGTTATCTTTTCAGATAGTGATAGTTAAAGAAGGAGTGAAAGATAGAGTATAAGGTTAAAATAAACACTGATAAGGTTAAATACTTGAAAGGTTGGAAAGTGGAAGATATATACTAATACCATGTAACCACTACGGTTAACAGCAAGGTATATTAAATGATCATCAGGGTATAATAATTATTTTATTTTATATTGTATATACCAGCATGGTTAATATAAATTTTCATGTCAGTTATTGTGTTATAACCAGGAAGGTTGTATTTTTTACAGTGATTATGTAATAGTATTTTATATTTTATCATTACGTAATTTTCTATATATCAATTGATGTATTATGACTATATTAGATCTCGTCTTGATTCATCCGATGCTGAGAGTAAATCCTTGATTTTAGCACATCATCACTATATGAGAAGATTTTCTTGCCCTGTTCTAAAAAGTGAGATAGTAGTTAATTGGTTTTACGATCGTTTGAAAGTTAACTCAGGTTACATTACATGTAATAAAGATTTTCTGGAAGTTGAATTTTACTGGCAGACTCTCATACAGTTTTCCAATCCAAATTACTGAAGACATGCTTGATATAAAAGATAATATGGTAATAAACCATACACAAACTTCCAAGATGGTCGTTTTGAGATGATGTATTTTGGTGGTAAAAATTATCCTGGATTCATGAGATTACCTCTTTCAGTGAAAAGGAAAATGACAATTGATGATGTTAAATTATTGACAAAGGAAATGATTGAAGAAAAAGTTGATAAAATTCGATACAGTCTTTCATTGATTTATGTTTTTAGAGAAGCTACTAAAAGTCATAGATTTAATGATAGTGATATTGATAGTGATGGTAATGGGAATGGTAATAATGTTAATGATAATGATTTGATATGGATGATGAAACTACAGATATTGAAAATGATAACTAAGATTTGTACATCAATATAAAAATATCATTGTAAAATATTAAAACATTGGCTACTATATAAGTAACTATAGACTTTTTCATCCGCCACCACCGCCGCATTTATAATTTTAATATCTAATATTATGAGGTAACATGAAATTTTCAGTTTTATTAATGTTCAACCACTGGAATTTATCTAAGGTTTTCTTTTGTTTTGATACAACAGATTAATGAACAATGTCTGAAGTATCACATGCTCAACTTCAGAAACAATACGATGCTTTTAAAAACTCTCCTAAATATTCATTAGATAGTGAAGAAATCTTTTGTATCTGTAGGAAACCTGATACAGGTAAGTTAATGGTTGCATGTGATGGTTGTGATGAATGGTTTCATTTTAAATGTATGGGACTAAATCCAAAAAATAAAGATCTAGTTAAAAGTTTTTATTGCAAATTTTGTGATGATTTATTTCATAAGGGGAAATCATTATGGAAAAGAAAATGTAAATTGATTGAATGTTATAAACCAGTTGATTCAGAAAATAATTCACAATTTTGTTCAAAAGATCATGGAATTGAATATTGGAAATCTTATATTGGAAAATTTCCTTCAGATACTGATACAAATGCAATCTCAACTTATAATTTAAATTCAACCCAAATAATAGAGAAAAATCAACTTTACAATTTATTTCAAGTGGTATCTACAAAAACAGAATTAGAACGTATAGGTAATGAATTACCTGCTTTCGATAAGGGTGAATTAATTATTGATGATAAACAAAGACTTAAAGTGGCTCAATTTAAATCAGATTTACAACTACTCAATATTAAAACAGAAATTTTCAAATCAAAACTACAATATTTAATCAAATTGAAGGAAGTAATTGCACAAATCAATGAAATCTTAACACAGGCATTTGATCCTAATGCTGAAGAGATCAAACCGGATGATAATGAAGAAACTACACAGAAGAAAAAAACAAAGGCCAAATCTAAGAGTAAACAAAAATCCAAGAGATTTAAGGTTGATATTTGTGGATTTGATAAAAACCTTTTACTAGATGAAAAATCGTGGCAAGACTTCATATCGAAACCAGAGTATAATACATTCATAAATATTGATGTCTCAATACCTGAAACAAAACAATCATTGATTGAATTTTATAGAAAGAAAATATCTGAAACTGATGATGATGACAATGATGGTGAGAAAATGAATGTAGATACAGATATTGATTTCCTATTACATCACCTATGTTTCTCTGAGAAAAGAAAATGTACCTCACATAATGGATGGTACAATATTATGAAGTATGAGCTTGATAATAAACTTAATGAACAATTAACAACTATTGAAGAGAAAAAATCAGAGAATGATGAATTAAATAAATTCATTCAAATCAAAAACTGGAAACGGTATTGTGATGAAATCTAGATTTAAGCTAATTAATGTGTAACATAGCTTTGTATAATAATAACAATAATAGATTATAATTAAAATATAGTGGTAAAAGATTAAATTAATATTAAATTACAAAAGAAAACAAAATACAAAAGTATATAATAAGGTTTTAAAATAATTATTACAAAAACTACAAATAGAAAAAACTAGTCTTTCATTTCAACATCATCAGTTTTAGTTTCACCATCTTTATTCCCTTCATCTTTTTCAGCTTCTTCTTCTTCTTCCTCTTCTTCAATATATTCATCACCAAGATGAGCAGGTCTCCAAATTTCCAATAATCCATCCTCTGCACAAGTTGCCATTAAATTCTCTAAAACTGGATGCCAATCTGCATCATTAATTTTACCTGTATGACCACCATGCATATAAGATAGACAAGGATCAAGATAATCTGATTTTCTTTTATCAGGTTCACCCTCTTCTAATCTATTTAAATCCCAAATTAAAACTCTATTATCAATTGATGATGATAATAGATAATTTTCATGAAATTTAAGTCCAACAACTGGAGCCTGATGACCTGATAATCTACGTAATGGAATTGAAGGATTTCTTAAATCCCATAATTGAATTGAATTATCAGAACCTCCAGTTGCAAATAATGATGGAATATCAGTATTAAAATCAACTGTATTAATGGGAAAATTGAATTGATTATCAGAATCAGGATCATGATGTGCATTTGTTATATGTATAATTGGACCTGATGATAATCTTAAATCATGAATTTGATATGATGAATCATCCGATACAGATGCGAAAACTGTTTCCATTGATTTATTCCATGATATATCATTGACAATATTATCATGACTTGAAATAATTCTTGAAGGTTTTAATTCACTTGAGAGCTTCTCAAAATTAATATCCCAAAGTGCAATTTTACAATCTTCTGAACTTGATAAAAGTAAATTTTTCTTATTTAAATGTGGATTCCATTCAAGTCCAAAACCTTCCTTTGAATGAAATTTTAAAGTTGATTTATGAGTTTTACATGTTTCATCATTAATATCAAATAATAATATATCACCACTATTAGTATGAGATGCAGCAAAATTATTAAATTTGTTAATCTTTAGCTTATTAACTTCACCTGGATGATTCCATTCTCTAACAACACGTAATTGTCGTGATTTTAATAAACTTTTTGGTATATTGGATTGTAATTCTGATTGTTTGTAATCATTAGATAATGTTCTTGGAACAAATATAGAAACTAATTTTAAGAAATTTTGTGATTTAACTGAATGGGTTCCCATTAAAAGATTTGCTTCAATATATTGTTCATTATTATCGTTTGTTGAAGTTTTAATATCATTAAGCCATTGGATTGATAATGGTGGTGAATCGCATGCATAAGTATATAATAAATCATAAAGAAGTGGTGAAGTTTTCTTCCAAATCTTATATTCTTCATTAAGAATCTTTTCATTCATTTGATATTCTTCCTTTATATCATTTGCTATATTAGTTCAATAAACATGTTAGTATATTAAGTCAATCAACTATATATCATATCAAATTAACTTACCTTTGAACCCTGAGTCTGTAGCTATGTTTGATGGTTTCTCAGTCTCTGTTAATGACATTCTGTTTGTTTGATCTAAGAAGCATCAAGAAGGTGGTTAGTCTGTAATCACAATAATAATTTTTTGACATCAACTTCTCACTATCTACAGATTTCAGAATTTTTATCCCTCACTGTAAATTTACTTAGAGAGAGATTTACTACGGGTTTGAACTGATGATATATTCTGTTAAATAAAATCATAGTTCTTTCTTGAAAATCTCATATTAATATGTCAATTGATGTAAGTAAAATCTATATTAGTGATTGCATATTTAAAAATTGGTCTTCGTTAATGACATGGGTGTCATTAATGCTTAACTTTCTAACATAAATGAAGAGTAATACACCGTTTTTTGGATTCTCTTTCCTCTGATTAATTATAAAACTGTAGTTTATCTTTATATTTTCTCTATGGTTATTCCAAAAATAAGGGTAAACATAGTTTAAGTAATTTTTTCACAAAAAACTCAAACTTCACCTTTAAGCATACTTATTATTTCAAAAGAAAGAAAATTATACTCTCACACTTTCATTTCAATCTAAGCTCTTTAAACCCTTTAGATCATGAGATATTGGCGAATTTGTTTTTAAAGTGTACTCTATTTAAAGTACCATAAAAAATGACTTTTAACAAAAGCCGTTCTAGTATAGTGGTAAGTACGCATCGTTGTGGCCGATGAGACCCAGGTTCGATTCCTGGGAGCGGCACAGGCTAAGTATTTTTTTATTTTTTTAACAAATTTATTTAAAAGTTGCAAAATTAAGCTTATTTTTTCTTACTAAACGATAAGTATATATATATTATGATTGTTAATTGATATTGAACAAGTAAATTTTTTTATAGAAAACCAGAAAAACGCAGAAACAGAAATAAAAGTAAAAATAAATAGTATCTTGATAATATATCCCCAAAAAAGTAAGAAACCAGCAGAACCAAAAGAAAAATTTAGTGAATGAATGTAAGTAAAAGGTATTGTAAATATATATAATATATATATAGATGAGAGCCAGATCATTGGAGGGATATATTGTTTTATTAATTGTATAATGGAAAAAACGTGAAAAGCAAACCAGTTGAGCAGTAGTGTAATTGAAAAGAAAGGAAAAAAAAAGCTGAAAATCAATAATGTAAGGAGTAAAGTGTGTATTAGTGACAATTATTGTAATAAATTTGAATTGAAAGCATGGAAGAGTTTATATTGGATATTGAAGTTGTTAATAATGATTTTAATTCTGATGATATTATTTCATGAATTTTTGGAAATGTTTTTCATCGAACCAACCAACTTTTTCAAAAGAAGCAAAAAGACGACTTGCTTTATTAACATCAATTTTACAAGATTTTTGAGCATCAGTTCTTCTGAAAGGTAAATGAGCTCTCATTCTTTTAACTTTTTCTTGGAAAATCCTTCTCTTTGAATCTAAATAGACTGCACAAGGTAGTCTTAAGATTGAAGCTAACATAACTTCAGCTGGATGTAATTCATTAACTAATGAATCAGTTGATAAATCCATTGATTGACCTTTCCAATCAGTTTTAAGACATTTATTATTATTTGGTAAAGTTGATAATTCAGGACAAAAATCTTCAATTTTTTTATAATCATAGTTATAAATAATTGGAGTTGCAGTACGTTGTCTTTTCGGAGTAGAAGGTGATGATAAATTTGATGTTGGTCTTTTCTTAATTGTTGGAGTTGAAGGTCTTGAAATTAAAGAGTCATTTGTATCAATTGTCTCTAATTCAAATTTATTTTGACGGACTAAACGTCTTGTTCTTCTTTTTTCTAATTCAGAATCAGAATTATAATTAGAATTGGTGTTAGATTT
Organism: Pichia eremophila; assembly: GCA_030579415.1. NCBI lineage: Eukaryota > Fungi > Ascomycota > Pichiomycetes > Pichiales > Pichiaceae > Pichia > Pichia eremophila. Next base: position 114,676 of record JAKTQW010000197.1, on the reverse strand, counting down.
AGTTGTATCATATGATTTATTTGATTTAAATGAGGTATTAGAGGTATTATTGGAGTTATTATTGGAATTATTGTAATATGAGTATGATGTATTAAATGATTTAAATTTATATTCTGAGAGGAAATTAATTTGTAATTTTTTAAATCCATGCTTATTCATTTGTTTATAAGGATTAATATGTAATATTGAATCTTTACTTGAAATATAATTATCATCGGAGACATTATTTTCAGGTTTAGTTTCTTTAATAATATCAGATTTCTCATCATTGAATGCAACTTTAATATCAGTTGGACTTTGTACAGGTTTTGCAACGGTACCAGTCTTCTTATTTGTATCAAATGATGATAAAGTTGAAATATTTGAAGTATAAGATTTTGGAGTGACAGCATGAGAAGGATATTTATAAACGGAGACATTTTCTAAATATCTTAAATCACTAGTTAAAGGTTTTGAAGCTCTTGGGAATATAAGAGTTGGAATATTATCATTATCATTATAATCATTTCTAGTATAAGGGGATAATGGAGGAGATGGCATATTTAACGATAAAGTTGAAGTTGATTTAATAACTGGGGTATTTCTATTATGTAAATCATTTGAAGTATCAGTAGATTGTTTACCATTTTCATCATTTGATGAAGTATTGTTATTATTATTATTATCGATAACAGTATTTTTGGAGTCATTTTTAGTTATACTTGAAGAACCGACAATATTTGAGTAATTTGAATTATGATCATTAATTGGAGTCATTGCATCACGGATATACAAGGACATTGTTAATTGAGTTTAATTGAGTTTAATTGAGTTGAAAAAAGTTGAAATAAGTTGAAAATGGTTGATAATTAAGAAAGAAGGATAGGATTGAAGTAAATAAAACAAGTTAAACAAATTAAACAAGAATTCAAGTCATTGAAAGTGAAAATTTTTTAGTCAAATAGATGCTTAACTGACTAAAACACAATAAAAAGAAACGAAAAAAAAGAAACGGGGAAAATTTTTTTTTTAAGGGCTACTAGTCCCAAAAGGGTAATTTTCACATACTTAGTAAGACTCGCACTAGTGTCAAAACCTTAATTTAATTAGATCAAAATACACTGAAAAATATCGGTTTTATGGATGTTTTAAGTAATGATGATAGCAGTATTTGGTGATAGATTTAGTGCTTATCAGTGAATATGTTTTAAAATGGTAGCAAGTGATATTATAATTATATTTACTGTAACAATATTGGAATCATTCCTCTTAATTAAATTTTTTGTATTAATAATAATGGACCCTTTGATCTCGCTGTCGGAGTTCACTAATTAGTAAAACGCAATTCTTTCAGGTTTTTTTTCACGACAGTGGGTTTGTTGTGGAGGAATTATTATTTCCAAATTTTTTCACAACAAACACCCCGTGGTTTGATAATATATAAGCTTCTTTTCTGGTTACTTTCTATGATATATACAGCAGTATGTCATCTGAAGATAAACATACGTTAGCACAATTGTTGGAAACTTCCAATGATGATGAAGATAAAGTTTTATTGAAAAATATTGAACAAGATTCATCAATTGATGATAATGATAAACCCTTAGGTCCTGATGAAGTTTGTATTGATTGTCTAAGAATGCCAAAGGAAATACATTGTAATGATTGTGATGAAAATTATTGTAGAGTTTGTTTTCAATTTGTTCACAGAGGAGGTAAACGTAAAGATCATACATTTATGACATTGGTTAATTTTGATGAATCTGAAACAATTGGTAAAGAAAATAAAGAAGAAGGGAAAGAGGATGGAATTGAGGAAGATGACGAAGAAGAGGAAGAGGAATTTGAAGAAAAGGAGAATAATACCAATGTTAGTGACCATAGCTCTATTTTAAAGAAGATTAAGAAAAATATAAAATTCATCCCAATGAGACTTACATATGATGAAAGACAATTATTTAAATTATTAGAAGCTGCATTATCAGTTTCTGAATATACCGACAAGGTTGATATTATTTGTTACACATCTAAAACTAAGAGAATAATTACACAATTAAAGGAAATGTGTTCAATTTTAGCAGGTTTAGTTGTTTCATCTAATATGAAAGTTGGACAAAAACTAATTGAAGATAAAAATTTTGTTGATAATGCAGAATGGTATCAAAAAGTTTTCGAAATTGGTAGAAGATATAAGATTATGAATCCTGAAAAAATGAGAGATACTTATGGTAAATTATGTTATATTATAATGGATTCAAGATTGAAGCAAGTTAAGGAACAAATGGAATTTGATCTTTATAAACCAATTTTAACAATTGAAAGATATTTGAATGAAAATTCAAATGATCATTCTAATAATATGTTTAATGATTTATTAATATTAGATGCAACTGCAGATATCAGACCTGAAGGTAAATCAAGATCAATGATTAATAGATTAATTAAACAAAAGGAAAGAGCAATTGAATTAATAGCTAATAAATATTACCACAAAGAAGGATTGGATAAAGAACAAATTAGAACAATTCTTTATTCAATTGGTGATTTCCATTCATATACTAATAAAAATAGAATACCTGTTATCAATATGTTAGATAAACTTGAACAATTTTTTACTAATTCAGGTAATGATCCAACTTATTCATTAGGTATTAAATATGGATATAATGGATCAAGATTAACACATAATCATGAGAAACAATATTTATATGTTAAACAAGCACTTGGACTTTGGAATTATGTTATGAGAGATTTAATTGAATTATGGTATATATCTGATTTTGATTTATTTGATGGATCAAATTATAGAATGTCAGATACAGGTCAAGGATTTCAAAGAATTAAATCATGTCCAAAATTATATAAGAAAATGTATTCAATATTACATGAATGTCAATCAAATTTTGATTATTGGGTTGGTATACCAGTTATTCATTTAGGTGATGATGCAGTTCCAAATGCATTATTCTTTTTAGATAAATATATTCAAATACCAACAATTTTAATTCCAATTTATAAATGTATTGAAATGATTCCAGAATTAGCAAAGGATAAATACATTATGGAAATGTTTCAAAGTCAATTTAATAGTATTGAAGATTTACAGAAAACTATATTATGTGACTATTTTAAACATGGATTTGATGGTTCAGGTGCAGATAATTATTATTTTGCAGGTTCATGTGTTGATGCATCATCAACTTCAAGTTGTGAATTTTGTAATAATATTAGTAAAAAGTCATACTACAAAGTTTTCTTACTCTCTGGCTTTACTAACTTCAATGGTGAAGGATATTAAATGTGTGTATCTTAAGTAAATAAGTAGATTTTTTATAAAGTAATGTATGCATGTTTATCTATAGTAGACTTAGGCTATAATGGTTATTCCGATAATGCGAAAAGGCGGAGGCGGCCCACGATTAAGTTTCAGAGGTTTCCCATTGGAAGTTGTTTATAAGGGAAGGTGTTTGTCTGTCTTTGTTTTGTATTAAAATGATGAATGGTATATGAGACTACAATGGCAATGACAATGGTAACAAATAGAATAATTAACAGAGTGATTACTATACGAAACTATTCGAAAAACCTCGATAAATTTAAATTTACATGGAAAGATTCGTATAAAGTATGGATGAAAGAAATGATGAATTACGATGATGGTGATAAAATAAGCAGGAATAATTTCTTCAAATACGTATTTCCTAGTTATAGAGATAATCAATTAATAGAGGATAAGTATAAATCATTAAGATCTTATAATGTTGTTACTAAATTAGATAATATGGAAGAGAGAGGTGTAGATTTTAGTGATTCTGATCAATGGTATATTAATGAGTTACGTGTTGAAAAGGAAAGTAATGAAGGTGATCAAAATAGGAATCACCTGGTTATGTTACATGGATACGGAGCATGTAATGGATGGTTTTATAAGAATTATGGAGATATTGCAAAAAAAATGAAATCAGATACAATTATTCATGGAATTGATATGCTTGGATTTGGATTAAGTGGTAGACCAATTATTAGATTTGATAAGGAGAGTGAAATTAAGGGTAATTTGGATATTCGTACTAGTGGTATCAAATGGGGGAAATATTCTACATGTATTAATTGTGGAGGTCATTTAGATGGTAAGACTAGTAAAGAATTACATTGGTGTAGTTGTTCTGACGAGGAAGAGGATATAAGAAAAGGTAGTAAGGAAAAAGGAGTTGATAACGCAAAGATATATGTTAAAAAGGAAGATATTATTGAATATTTATATCATCATAAAGAGTTTATTAGGGAGGTTGAAGATGTTTTTGTTGAAAGTCTTGAAAAATGGAGGGAGTTAAATGGAATTGATAAATTTGATTTAATTGCACATTCATTTGGTGGATATGTTGGTATGTGTTATCTAATGAAATATCCAGATAGAGTTAATAAAGTTGTAATGGTTAGTCCTGGTGGATTTGAGAGAAGTCCATTTGCAATCAGTAATCCTTTATATGAGAGTGTTATATCTTCAAAGGAGGATCGAGATGGTGAAATTGAGATGAATATATCAAATTCTGTTACTTCATATGGATTTTTAGGTAGATATGGATTAATTGGTAAAAAATTTAGAGATATTTGGAATATGAAAATTTCATTATTTACAATTCTTCGATGGTTAGGACCATTGGGGCCAAAAATTGTTTATGATAGAAATGTTAGTAAATTATTAAGAAGTGGTAATATTAAAGATTCTGAGGAAGTTACAAAATTTATTGAATATAATTATAGTTGTTTAATACGTTCATCATTTGCTGAAACTGCAATTATGAGAGTTTTCGATAGTACTATTGTTGCCAAATTCCCAATATTAGATAAAATACAACAACAGCCGCACGTTTGTGAAAATAGGATGATGTTATGGGTTTACGGTGAACACGATTTTATGTATAGGGAATGTGGTAAAGTTGGTAGTGGAGTATCCAGTAAAGGTGAATACAGAGAGATAAGTAATGCAGGACATAACATGTACTTGGATAACAGTGAAGAGTTCAATGAGATAGTTTCGGAGTTTCTCAATAGATAATGTATCGATAATATAATTTTGTATTCTAATAAGTAAGCAGTATTACAATTATAATATAATAGATTAAAGGATCAATTGAAATGTAAACAATAAGTTGGTAAAATAGCAACCACTGTTTTTTTCTTTTATTATAATTTCATTAAAATAACTAAACATCTTGTGAAGAAAGAAAGAAAAGCGCGTTTCTTTTGTTGTCTGTTTTTTTCTTCGACAATTTTTCTGTTTGGCGTTCTATTTTGAAATTGTTATTTTCACGTTGTTGAAAGTTGTTGAAACGTGGTTTTTCTTTTTTTAAATGTCGACGTTTCTCTTTATATTTGTATTTATCTGTTTTCATTTGTGCTCTTCATTTAAACTTATCACTTATTCCTTCTTTCTTTCTCTCTTTCTCTTCTTTTGTTTTTAATCTATCTTTTTCTTTATCTCCTTTCGTTGAACAAGTTAACTCAAATTATCTTATCTAAATAAATAAAAATGAAAGGTTTAATTCTCGTCGGTGGTTATGGTACTAGATTAAGACCATTAACTTTATCTTATCCAAAACCTTTAGTTGAATTTGCTAATCAACCAATGATTTTACATCAAATTGAAGCTTTAGCAAATGCTGGTTGTACTGATATTGTCCTTGCAGTTAATTATAAACCAGAAGTTATGGTTGGTGCATTAAAGAAATATGAAAAAGAATATGGTGTCTCAATTACTTTCTCAGTTGAAGAAGAACCTTTAGGTACTGCAGGTCCACTTAAATTAGCTGCAGATATTTTACAAAAGGATGATACACCAATTTTCGTTCTTAATTCTGATGTCATTTGTGAATATCCATTAAAAGAATTATTAGAATTTCATAATGCTCATGATGGAGAAGCAACAATTGTTGCAACTAAAGTTGATGAACCATCTAAATATGGTGTTATTGTTCATGATAGAGATGTTCCAAATAGAATTGATAGATTTGTTGAAAAACCAGTTGAATTTGTTGGTAATAGAATTAATGCAGGTATTTATGTTTTAAATCCTTCAGTTATTGATTTAATTGAAATGAGACCAACATCAATTGAACATGAAACTTTCCCAATTTTAGTTGAAGATAAAAAATTATATTCATTTGATTTACAAGGTTATTGGATGGATGTTGGACAACCAAAAGATTATTTAACTGGTATGTGTCTATATTTAGCAGCTCAAACTAAAAAGAATAATCCAAAACTTTCACATGAAGATTATATCACTGGTGGTAATGTCTTAATTGATCCATCTGCTAAGATTGGTAAAGGTTGTTCAATCGGTCCAAATGTTGTTATTGGTCCAAATGTAGTTATTGGTGATGGTGTTAGAATTGTTAGATCAACAATTTTAAAAAATAGTGAAATTAAAGATCATGCAATGATTAAATCAACAATTGTTGGTTGGGAATCAACTGTTGGTAAATGGGCAAGATTAGAAGGTGTTACAGTTTTAGGTGAAGATGTTACAGTTAAGGATGAAGTTTATATTAATGGTGGTAAAGTTTTACCACATAAATCTATTAAGGATAATGTTGAAACTCCTCAAATTATTATGTAATTTTTAATTAATATCCTTTTCATATCCCATTCGATAATATTATATCAAATTTTTTATATAAATACAAAAAAAAAATCAAATTTAAGTAAATAAATATTTCTTTAATTTACTAAATAATATCAAATAATATAAATAAATTGTTCACTCTGTACCTTAAATTATAATAATCATCTCATAATTTTGTCGGAAAAACCCTTAATATAATAATATCGGAATTATTTCACCATAGTAACCTAATGGTAAAAGCCGCACATTTACTACTATAAATACCGTTTGAAATTTTTTCTGGCCAATCACACAATATGTGGCTGGTGAGCTGTATTTTTTATACGTGGCTGGTAACACAGACGCGACTATTAAAAACATTACCTGTACACCATGATAAAAATAATTTTTTTTCTATGTGTAAAACACCCTTCATGTTTTTACATTAAATTTTGGTTTGATCTCTCAATAATTGACACAATAAACAATACAATTATCTATATTTCATATACAATTAACAGCTAATTAACTCAATGAAACAGACTGATACTGTTGAAATAGAAGTATGTATTCATATTTATTATATTTTATATAAATTAATTTTACCTCCGTATAAGTTCATAATACTAACTAAAATCAATCCCCTTTTTTTATACCTTTTTTTCAATATAGCATTTGGGTTTCCAAGCAAGAGCAAATGTTGATTTATTCACAGATATAGATTCCGATCAATTGAAATCTTTGTTATCTGAAAATTCAGTTAATTATTTAGACATTTCTTATTCAAGAGGTATTATATTTGCTTATTTAAATCATAGTCTTAAATTAATTTCAATTGATAAATTATCAAATTTTTTAGAGTTAAATGAAAATAATGATAAAATTGATACCGTTTTACATACTTTCCCAATAGATTTGAATGTCACACAAATAAAAATAAATTGTGATGAATCTACACTTTTTTTATCATCGATTGATTCTGATAATGGTAAAGTTTCAATTACAACAGTTGATGTAAATATCTTAGTAAATGGTACTTATAATCATCAACTGATTCATACATTTGATGATTCATCTTCATTATTGAGAATCTTACCTCATCCAAAAGATAGATCATTGGCATTATGTCATTTTACAAATGGTTCTATTTATTTAATAAACATAGCTACCAATAATTCATCTCCAACTAAATTAAAAGATAACGCAACAGCAGTTACTTGGTTTAATGATAATATAGCATTCAAAGATAAAGATAGTTCTAAAATACAGTTTTCCAAATCATCAGATTTCACTAAATCCATTTCATCATTTGATATCGAATTAGAAGAAAATTATAACATCTATTTTCTAAAACAAATAAACGACAAATATCTTATGGCAATTGCAGGTGAAGAAATTAATGCTGATGAAACTAATAATTATATAACATATTTCTATCAATTAGATCCAACTAATCTTTCACTTATAGATTCCTCATCAACTGATATTTTATATGCTCCTTATGGTGCAATACCAAGAATTGCATCATTTTATACATTATTATTAAATCAATGGTCAACTGAATATCCTGAAATTTTAATCTCAATTGGTTCAAAGGCAATAGATATAGATCTTTTCTTCCCAAATCAAACTACAGAACTATTAAATGATTCAGATAGAGCAACAATGCCAATGGATGATGATTCAGGTGATGATGATACTCCTTTAGGTCTTATATTGGATCTGAATTCAAATGCTAATGTTAAACAACCATGTAAAGGTGTTGATGAATCAGATCCTTTACCAAGAATTATTATATTAACTAATAGAGGTCAGTTAATCTCTTGGAATGTTTGGTCAAAGAATGATATTCTTAATAAAAAGGCAGATTTATCAAAGGCTAAAAATCTTTTAATAAAAAATACTCCACATAGTAGTACATCTGAAACAAAACCAATTTCAAATTTTGTTCCAACTTCATCTACAACTTCATCTACAACTGCATCAAAAAACTTATTTGGTCAAACTTCAAGTTCTATCTTTGGTCAAAGTAATAATAATACATCTAATCCATTTGGTGGTTCATCACCATTTGGTCAAACTAAACCTCAAGTTCCATCAGCTGTACCAACAACAACTCCAACACCTGTGTCCAACACAACTAAACCTGCATTCCCATCAACCACATCAAAAACTGAACAAAAACCAAATAATCTCTTTGGTGGATCAATGTTTGGTCAACCAACAACAAACACATCTAATTCTGCATTTGGTGGTTCATCATTTGGTTCCAGTATGAATGGTTTCAAAATGAATCAACCGAAGCCATACACACAAACATCAACATCAACACCATTTGGTGCAAGTTCAATGTCAAATCAAACTTCAGGTTTTGGTAAGTTTGCACAACCTTCATCTCAAGGTAATGCGTTTAGCTCACTGGGTAATACAAGTAGTTCACCGTTTGGTAATCTAAGTGCTAGTGATGCATGTCCATTTGGAAGTTTAGCAGGAAATAATAAATCAACTGAAGAAACAAAATCTTCAACTATTTTTGGTTCAACTGAAAGTAAACCAAGTCCATTTGGAAATTTGAATAAACCAGCTGAAACAACAAAATCTATATTTGGTTCCACTGAAAATAAACCGAGTGCATTCGGTTCTTTTTCAATCGGTGAAAAGAAATCAGAAACTACAAATTCAAGTCCATTTGGTGCTTCTCCATTCGGTAATAATTCTTCAAGTTTATTTGGTGGTTTATCATTAAATGAAAAGAAAGAATCAAGTCCTTTTGCTAGTTTATCCCAACCTAAGAAGGAAGAAACTAAACCTACACCAATTGCTGTTCCAACTTCCTCAAAACAATCTGCATTTTCTAGCACCCCAGCAGCAAGTATGTTTGGTAAACCGACTAAATCGAGTACCCCACCACCAATCATGTTTGGCAAACCAAATAATTTTATCAATGGCTCTAAACCTATTTTGAGTTTCAATGATGCACCAAAACAAGAAAAACCGGATGTTGCAAACACAACATTAAGAGAATTTGATTCTGAAGAGGAAGAATCCGAATCTGATGAAATGTCAGATGAAACTTCAGATGATGAAATCATCCAATTAAATGCACCTAAATTTGATGCTAGTAAGAAGATTATTGAAGAATTAGATCAAAGTGAAGAATTTGAAAGTGAAGAAGAGGATGATGCTGATACATCTGATTATGAATCTGCTTCACAAACAGTACCAGAGCCAGAACCAATAAAATCAACTATTCCTTCAAAACCTAAGATTATTAAGGATGAATTACCATCATTAGGAAAATCTATCAAAAATTTACCCTTGGATGAACAATTAGATGATTTTGAGTATGAATTTGATTTCCAACATAAGAATGAAGCAGAAAAAGCTGTTAAAATGTTAATAAAGAGTAAATTAGTCCAACTTGACTTTGAAGGTTCGGAAAAAGCATATAAAGATTTCCTTGCTGATCAATCTAAAATATATGACAGTGAATATAAAGATATTAATAAAATAATAGAAAATTGGACTACAACATATTTGAAGAAATTAAAGGAAGAGGAAGAGAATGCTGAATTAATGAAGAAGAAACAACATGAAGATAATTTAGCAAATTTGGTTAAAATTAGGGAAGAAAATGATAAAGTTTTCAAAGAAGCTGATGAAGATAGAAAAAAATTACTTGTAGCATTAAAACTTGAAAAATCAATCAGAGAAGCTGAAAAGTTAAGAGTTCAAAAAGAAATTGATGAACAAGAAAGAATAAGAAAAGAAGAAAAGGAACATGAAGAAAATGAAATGAAAGATCGTGAAATTATCAAAGCTACATTGAAAGAGATTGAAGAAGCTAATGAAGATCAATTAAACCTTATTGAACAAGAAAAATGTATTGAAGCACAATTGAAGAAAGAAGAAGAGGAACGTGTACTTAAAAGATTAGCATTATTAGAATTGAGAACTAAGAAGCAACAAAGTGAAGATACCAAAGAAGTTACAGAAACCAGTGATACTGAAAAAGATGAAGAAGAAGTTGTGGAGAACATTGAAGAAAAAGCTGAAGAAAAAGCTGAAAATAAGGTCGAAGAAAAAATTGAAAAAAAAGCTGAAAAAGAAGTTGTGGAGAACATTGAAGGAAAAGCTGAAGAAAAAATTGAAGAAAAAGCTGAAGATAAGGTTGAAGAAAAAGCTGAAAAAGCGGATGATGTCAAAGAAGAAAAACAAGAAGAAGAACCTGAACCTATTGAATTAAAAACTGAAGCTGAAACAAAGGCCGAAGAAGGAGCAAAAGAGGTACCTGAAGATGAAACTACTGAAATCTGTGATACTTCTAATGATGAAATAAACAAAGAAGTTTTTGAATCTGCAATATACCAAACAGCAAAAGAAAAGGCTGACACATCTGCAAATGAAACTGAAAGTACATCTAATGAACCTATTAAAAGCGAAGTAGCTGAAACAATTTCCGAGAATCTTGAAAAGGCTTCATCTGCAGAATCTGAAAAATCTTTGGAGATAATTGAGAAGGATGATGTTGAAGCATCTGAGAGAGAACCAAAAACTAAACCAGTTGATTCTGAATCATCTGAAATTACTCAAGATTCTGAAAATGTTATTTCAATTGAAGAAAAGTTAGATGCATATGCTGCAAATATTGATAAAATAAGTAAGTCACTGGAAGATGAAAAATCAACACCAGAAACTACAAGCGTTAAGAAAAAGATAGATGCTGAAATACAATCTGCTGACTCTTCAGCTGAATCATTCCAAGTTTTAAGCCCGGTAAGCACAGATGAACAAAAGACTGAATCTAATGAAAATAAGGTAGAGAAAACTACACATATTACTGAAAAATTTGATTCCATTGAAGAAAAGATTGCCGATTCAAAAGAAGACAAATCATTTGATAAGGCTAAACCAGTTAAGAAAGCTGCTGTACTTTCATCAATGTTTTCCGATGATGTTGCTGATAAAGAAGAAGAGGATGATTTTTCAGGTTCTGAAAATTTTGAAGAATATTCCGAAGTACCAAGAGAAACAATGGATCAAGAATTAGAATTTGAATTCTCAGCCGAAGATGATGTGAAACTTGAACCTAAACCTATGGTAAATGAAAGTGTTGAGGTAATTCCATACTCCCAAGAAACTGTTGATTTCCAAAACGAGGTATTCCAATCTAACACAGACACTGATAATTTGACATTTAAATCATCAACAACAACAACATTTGAATTTTCGAATACCGAAAAATCTACTGAATATCAAGTTGAAAATGTTTTTACATCATTAGATTCTAAATCAACAGAATTTGCTGCAACTTCCGAAAACTTTACTGTATCAATTAATCCAGATTATACTTCAATTGGTACTGAAATTGAACATATGAGAACGGAAAAAACATCATCTTTAGATGATGAAGTTTATTTCAGTCAACATTATCTTCCATTACCAGTTCCATTAGTTCGTGCTCGTGGTAAAACTGAATATCCGGCAGAATTTGAAAAATTACCTTCAATGGGAAAACAAATGAAAAAATTAATTTATGATGTCTGTATCAATTTCTCTATTATTCACAAAAATATTGATTTACTGAATGTATTTTTCGCAGATCATTCTAATGATACCTTATTATTTCACACCCTTAAAAATTCATCTTCTTATAGCAACTTCTGGAGACTTTTCGAAATTCCAACAGTTTTACAAGGAGCACAAAAGAATATACAGACATATGATAACATAACTGCTCATTATAAAGAGTTAGATGCCAATGCAGATGAATTAAGAAAAACCATCTTTAAAAGTTTCAAAAATATTTCAACTTACAAGGAAGCATTGGATAAAATTTCAAATGATAATATTTCCCAAAAGAAAATGAACTTGAATACTGACAGACCATTGCCATATGAAAATGTTCAAACACGTCGTAAATTAAGAGCAAATATTAAGAAATTACAAGATATTGATAGAACTGTTCAATCTCAAATTCTGTTACTCAAGAGTCAAATATATCCAGAAGAAGTTGTCAGAGATGAAAGAACAATCAATTCAGTTATTTCTTCATTACAAAAACATCTTTACAGCCATGCAGAAACGATTTCAGATATCGCTAAAGGCTTCGAAGCTCTTAGGGATCAAGAGGAAACTAAAAAGGGATTGTTGGAAGGTGATGGTGGAAATTCATCCCCTATATTATCTATTTCCGATATCAAGAAACAACCAGTATCAAGAATCACTTCTATGGTTACAAATTTCAATTCCAAAAAATCTTTATCTACCATTCTTAGAGGTAAGATAAATAACAGTAGATATGTCTCATACTAATTATAGTACTATTCGTGTATTTTATGTATATATTAATGTATTTAACATGAGTAGATGTAGTCATTATGATAATACTCTCAGCAATGACTGATTCACACCTTAGAATTACTAGTAAATTTAAATTTTATACTGTGAGAAAATTATATGCACAATTTTCAGACTACTACAACCTTATTCCACAAACGTTCTGATTGTACAAATAGCTACCCAATTCACAACCACAATTACATGTCATCGCAGAGACAGAAACGAATAAACATAGATTTTTCCAAATCACGATTGAGATTGAGTCAAAGAACTAATGAAGCCACCTTAATTGTTGGAAGAAATAAAGATTCTGAAGATAACGGTCGCAATAATAAACCACAGCTAAGTATCAATGTTGCAAATACAAGTACTTCTAAAGTATCAAGTTCTAGAAAATCAGATCCTAATACACCAATACAAACAAGCAGAAGAAGTACACTACCAACTACTGCTGCTACGGAAAATACTATTTCACCAACAGTTTTCAATTCCATTAATTTAACAGTTAAATTTCACGAAGCTAGAACATCAATTGAAACAGTTTTAGTTGATCCGAAAAGTGTTCCAGGTGCTAAAGCTGGTGATTTAGGTGAAATTCAATGTCTTGATGGTTCTAAGAAGAAATTTTTCTTTGTTTTCCATGATCTTGATTCAAAAGTTGCAACACCAACGGATAATTCACCAAATACATTCAATGATTCAAGAATTGAACAAAATGATAATAATGCTAGACAAACATCCGCAATGAACCCAACTCTTGAAACTATATTGCATGATTCTAACAATGCTCCAAGTGGTACTATTTCAATTCTATCAGGATCTATCGTATCAACTTTAAATTTAAAGCCGAGAGATCAAGTTGCTGTTAAAGTGAGGACAAGAGAAGCAGTTCAAGCAGATACAATTGAAATTTATGTCAAGGATATACATCTGTCCAGAGGAGATATGTGGCACATATCTAACTTGATAGCAGATCAATGTGTTTATAGAAATCAAAAAATATCATATCTTAATGGATCAATTAGACTGAGTATTAATAAAATATATAAAAATGGTCATAAATACTATTCATCATATATAAGTAAGGACACTAAAATTGTTTTCCGATCAGATTCAGCTAGATTAATTGTCTTCATACAGATATCTTCTGAAATGTGGCATTTTGAAGAAAGTGGTCAACAAATGTTCCATAAATTAGTCAATTCATTTTTCCCCAAAGCTTTTCAAAAATGGAGGGATATGGGAACCCATCATTTGATTACAATTATATTATTTACTAGTGTTGATCTAGATGGTGAAAATATAAAATATTCAGAAGGAGAGACACCCGCAAATAAATCTGATTATTATAGAGTTGTTGTTGATCAAGTTCATATATTATTATGGAACGAAATTATGGCTACATTGAGATTGGAATTTGCTAATTTTAAAAGAGATGTTTATTTACATAAGAACAAGCATAGAGATGAAGAACATCCCCAGGAGTATATCATTGAAGGTACAATCTTACCATCTGTGAAAGGTTCTTTTCTTGAAGCTATTAATTTGGGCATGAGTTTAGTTTCCGATGATTTTAAAGACTCATACTTAAGACAAACAACAAACCATTTCATAATGATTACACCAGGTACAGGTTTATTTGATGTTTCCTATGATATGTTAATTAAAACAAGTAAGATAATGACTACAGTTGATTCTACAGTTGATATAATATGTTTAAGTCAACAACCATTACACGTTGTTCCATTGGTAAGGTACCTTGATAATCAAAATAGACTAAAGCATTGTATTCCCCACTGGTTGGACATATCCTTTTGGACTGATAGTAGTCAAGCAGTTCATCAATGGTTACCAAAGTGTAGAATTCATGAATTGCAAATGATGGGGGTAATGGAAAATGAGTTATCTAATTTGAACTTAGGTGAACTTGATCTTTCTAATCATAGTTCAATGATTGAAGCAATGCAGAGCTATGATGATAACGTTTTTTGTTCAGCTAAGCAAGTGAACCAGATAATAGACCAAAAGAAAATAATGCCAACCCACAAACCAAAACTGACTTCAAATATGTCTTCTTTTAATTCATGTAAAAGTGTTACACCTGAAAATAATTCGGATGAAGGTCTTAAGCCAAATGATCTGATTGGTTCAAACAACAAATCATCACCAACAACTAGTACAGTGTTTGGTGTGAGTACGACTTCAAAGCCTAATGTTTCTGCATTTTCAACATTATTATCATTATCTAAAAATACCAATACTGAATCTAATTCTGCATCAGCTATTAATTTTGTCAAGAAAATGATCAGCTCCCCAATGTTAAGACCCAGAACAGCTGAATCAACATCCTCTATATCATCAAAAACAGCACTAAGCTCTTCCAGGGTTGGAAGTGACGATGTTGATTCAATAAGTTTGAATGAAACTGACAGTTTTGATGAAGATACTTCCAGAAAAGGTACAGAAAGAATGAGTTCTAGAAAATCATCAAATTCACTGAACATAGATTTACACGAGAATAACAGAAGTTTGATGCTAAATAAAGGCAAGACCAACATTTCACTCCAATTATCAGGTAATGAATTAAGAAGAAACCCCCTGTCAAGGGATAAAAAGAGTACGAATAAAATTGAAGAGAAGAATAAAAAGGATGGAGAAGCTAATTCTAATACATATTGGATTGATATAAATAATCCTTCAAGTACATTGAATGTTGATCCTCTGAATATTATTGAATGCGGTAGATGGAAATTTGTATTCCCACCAAATGTACGTAAGAAATCGGTCAAATGGACATCTTTATGTTCTCCAGCATCATTACCTACAATGACCACTATATTCCCATCACTTAGTGATTTTAATCAAAACTATACATTTAGAATCTATGATGTTATTTTAAATCAAAACTCATTGAATGAAAATCAAACAAATACAGCATTAATGAAAAGTATGATATCATTGAGATTAACATTAGGTTTCCAAATATGTGTTGGTGAGAAAGTACAAAAAGTTGAAAAACACAGAAAGCCGAATGGTGATGTTAAGTTATTAATTCAATCATTAGATAATACTGCTAATATAAACGGTAAGAGAATTTATTTAAGTTTGAGTAATGAGATTCATAGAATTTGTTGTGAATTTAATGGATTAATTAATGTTCAAGTTTATAAGAAAATAGCAAATGATGAAGAAAAAAGAGCAACTTCCACTACAGATAAACAATATTTGGAGAATATACGTACAAGATATTCTGAGGAATATTTACCAGTTTTGATATCACAGAAAAATGAATACAATACTAAAAATTATAATTGGAATCAATTAGATCAAGTTTTAGCCGGTTATAATGAATCTATAGATAAGAAATTATATCATAGAATGAAA
Organism: Pichia eremophila; assembly: GCA_030579415.1. Lineage (NCBI taxonomy): Eukaryota > Fungi > Ascomycota > Pichiomycetes > Pichiales > Pichiaceae > Pichia > Pichia eremophila. Next base: position 98,364 of record JAKTQW010000197.1, on the reverse strand, counting down.
TTTGTTATCTTGCCGAGTGAGATACCAGAAAATGTTTATTCAATTACCAATGAAAATTTAACAACGGAGGAAATTAGATTAGAAGGTATTAGATCACTGATTATGAATATTTACAAGATAAGATTCCGTACGAATGAAGAAAAGAAAATTAAGAAAAAGCTGGAAGTTTCTCCAGAGATTTACTTCTACACTGGTAATTTATTCCAATATTTAAGACACGAATCCAATGAAATGAGAAAGAATAAGGCAAATGGATACACTGGTCTGCCATCTTTAGCCAATGTGAAAACTGCATCATCAAATAATAGTGGTAATAATAGCTCAACATTAAACTCTCCAATAATTAGATCTCAATTCCATAAGTATAATAAGAGCATCAATATTTTAAAACTTGTTAATATTTTACAAAGTGAAGAAGGTATTCCAGTTATTGATAGATACTGGCATTTGAAAAAATATCAATATGTTTTCCTTGGTATGGATTTAGTTAGCTTTTTAACAGAAAATTTTGAGGATATAGATACAAGAGAGGAAGCAGTTAAATTTGGTAATTCATTAATGGAACAAAATGTTTTTTATCATGCAGTTGCAACACATAAATTTTTAGATGGTCATTATTTTTACTATTTTAATAAGAAATTAACTGAAGAGGCAACAAATCTTGCTAATAATGAAGCTCAAGTTAATAGTCATAGAAACTCCATTCAATCACAGAAATCGGTCAAAAGTGGGGTTTCTGCGAGTGGTACAATTACAAGTCAAGAATTGGATATTAAAGAAGATATTGGTGAAATTAAAGATTTTAGTAAAATCAATAGTGCAGACACACAAACTGGTAAGGGGGAGACAATTACTTTAAGTAAAGAAGTTTTATGTGATTTAGATCCTAATGGATATTCATGGCAACCTGAATTAGTTAAAGTTCATTATGATATTGTTCATAATCCTGAACATTGTTTCCATATTAGAATTGAATGGTTGAATACTACGAGTAAATTAGTTGAAGATTTAATAAATGGATGGAGTAAATATTGTGAACGGTATGGATTATCATTGGTTGAGATTCCATGGGATGAATTATTTACATTACCTATTACTAATCCATTACATTCAACAATTGAAATTAATTTAGCTTTAAATCCATGGATTGATGAAGAATTTTCCAAATATACAAAAATATTTGAATTTGAGAAGTATTATTTCCATTTATATCTTTTAAAGAGAGGATCATTTATGCTTGATAATAGAACTGCTAATTACTTTAAAAATGACGAATTTGATGTTAGTTATAGTTGGGGTAAACCGATGTTTAAATATGCACAATTTATTCATTCTACTGGTGGTTATATAGCTGAATTAAGAAATAATGGAGATTTCTTTATGGCACCAAATAATGCACATATTTCCAGACTTAATTTGAATATTGGTAAGTTACATAATCTTGGTAAACGTAAGGCAATTTATTTTGATTCTCAGAGTGTTATGTTAGAATTCCGTGCAATTTGTGGAGATGAAAAGAAATTAAGGGAGATATTCCGTGAAGGAATTGAAGCATATGAGAATAATGAAGAACTTATTTAGTTATTTTATGTATAAATAGTAAAAATTTTCTATATATTGTAAAGAAATTAATTATCAACTCTTTGAGCAATTTTAATAACATCACCTAATACACCCATTGCTGTAACTTCAGCACCTGCACCAGCACCTTGAATAATTAAAGGATTTGGATATCTCTTAGTTGTAATAGCAACAACATTATCAGAACCCTTTAATGAAGCAAATGGATGATCTTTATCGAATTGAGCAATTTCAACTGAAACTTTATTTTCAGGAACATTAATTGAACCAACAAATCTTAAAACTTTACCATTTGAGGCAGCTTCTTCCTTTAATTGATCCATTTCATTATCATAATTAGGTAATTTTGACATAAATTCATCAGCAGATTGAACAGATTCTAATTGTTTTGGAATTAATGAATAAATTGGGAAAGAGGTTGGATTTTGAATTTTTAAACCTGCAATTCTAGCTAAGATTGTAACTTTACGAGCAACATCTAAACCATTTAAATCATCTCTTGGATCAGGTTCAGTATAACCTAAATCTTTTGCAATTTTAACAACTTTACTGAATTTTTCAGTATTTGGAGCAACAGTTGAGAATTCATTGAAAATGTATGATAAAGTACCTGAGAAGATACCTTGAATTGAAATAACTTCATCACCAGTTTGAATCATTTCCTTAAGTGGAGAGATAAGTGGTAAACCTGCACCAACTGAAGCTTCATGATAGACTAAACCTTTATGAGAGAAGATATCATTCCATAATTCAAGAGATGAAGAGAAACCTTTCTTATTTGGGGTTGCAATTGAAATTTCATTCTTTGCAAATAATGGGTAAGAATCTGCAATTGATTGATTTGAGGTATTATCGACTAAAATTGCAGGATTTGATGAACCTTTGAGAAATTTAATTAAATCATCAGTTGATAAAGGTTGTTTATCAGCAGTTGATAATGATTTTAATGGTTCACTGATTGATGAATAATCTGAACTAATAATTGCTTTTTTAGAAGTTGCAATATAGACAAGATTAGCAGATATACCTTTAACAGCGGAAAGTTGGTTAACAAAGGATGAACCAACAACACCAGCACCAATAACAGCAATATTAACAGTCATTATAATTTACGATTGTCTCAATAGAGTAGTTATCTAAAGATAGATAACTCTCCAGACCTTAATCGATGATTGATGATATTTTTCATGTCATGAAATCAGAGACGGCCACACTGGTAAACATGGTGGAAATTCCGGTACCGGTGGTCGCCTGAGTTGCCTATTTGGGATTGTGTTGAGAGTATTATAGGGTTTACAGTGTGTTATATTAGAGGGGGTAAGAAAGGAATAGTTAGAGAGTACAGTGTTGGATTGGATATGATAGTATGTGGCCAGAGGAGTTAGTAATATAGTGTTTACTTCTAGTGGGTTAAAAATGTGGGAATAACCCTGAAAGGGTATAAGAGAATGGGTTTGTAGAATAAAATTTTCATTTAAGAGTGAACATGATTCGAATTCCAATGATGGTCTTTTAATGAAGTATAATAGGTATAGTATAATAGGATCAATGATAGGATTAGTAGAGTATCTACGATATGCACATAAATCATTCTTAAATGAGAGGAATGCATTAAGTATAATTAATGTTGTTATGGGTAATTCAAGTGGTGATATGGATTCTGTAGTTTGTACACTAGGATATTCATATTTAAATTTTATTAAAACTGGTAAAATAATTTATCCTATAATCAGTTTCCCACAAAGTGAATTAAAATTACGTAGAGATATTCAATATGTTTTAACTCAAACTGGTTTAAAACCTGAGAATGAACTAGTTTTCATCAATGATTTGAATGATAATAATGATAACAAAAAATATGCATTAACCCTAGTCGATCATAATAATCCTGATAATGAATTTTGGAAAACTCATCAAAATTATAGAGTTGTAGGAATAATTGATCATCACGTTGATTTAGAGAAATTCAAAGATGCTAGTCCAAGAATTGTACAAACAGCTGGATCATGTTCAAGTTTAGTATGGGATAATATGAAGGAAGAAATGAAACAGTGTTTACAAGTATTATCTAAATCAGAGATTGAATTATTAACAGCACCATTATTATTAGACACATCAAATTTAGAGAGAAGAGTTGAAAATATTGATAAATCATCATTTACATTACTAAGCGGTAATATTAGTACTAACAATACTACTACAAAAGAACTATTTGAGAAACTTTCAGAGGAGAAAAACAGCACAGTTGGATTTTCTTTACGTGATATATTAGGTAAAGATTACAAAGAGTGGGATAATATTGGTAATGGAAAATATAAATACAAGATTGGGATTTCCAGTTGTACAGATTCTCCTAATGTATTAATCGAAAGATACGGTAAAGATAAGATTGAAGAAGGGTTGAATAAATGGATAGAGGATAGAGATATTGATTTATTAGTAGTTATGTCTTCATTTACAGATAACGATGGTGAATTTTTTAGATATATTAAAGCAAGTGGTAAATTAAGTGAAAACGTTATCAATTCAATAAGGGAAGAGTTACAGTTAAGTAAAGATAGTGAGAATAGTGATGAATGGTGGAAACAGCGGAAAACAAGTGCATCACGTAAACAGGTAGCACCGCTTATTATATCAGTTATTGCAAAATCAAACTGTTGATATACTCTTGATGTTTGTAATGCCTATTATACAACCGTTATATAAGAGCTTATCAGTGCATCAAGTTTCCCCATTGGGTGAGGAGAGTGGAAAAAATATTTTCCGATAAGAAATTTTTCATTTTACATCTCCATTTTTTTTATTTTTTATTCTTTTACTCTATCTTTTATTATGTTCTGTAGATAAGATGTTGTATTAATAATATATAATAATTTATATATAACTATATGACAAGGTAGTATACCATATAACTTTTCATTTATCACTATCTATTGTATGAATTATTCTATCCTTTTTGTTCCAAAGACAAATTACATCTATTCTATTATATCAATCTAAATAATCATGTCAATTCGACCAACACGTTCGGTATTATCACCTTTAACATCTCGTATGCATGAGATCAATACTCATCAATCACATATTGCAGAAATTGATCCAAAATTAGCTCAAAATGATGAAACTTTATTAGCTGAAATTGGTTATAAACAAGAATTACAGAGAAGATTTTCAACATTTCAAATTTTCGGTATTTCTTATTCAATTATGGGTATTTTACCATCAGTTGCATCAATTGCTGCAACAGGTTTAGCATCAGGTCCAGCTGGTTTCCTTTGGTCTTGGTTAATTGCTTCAGTTTTCATTTTATCAATCGGTATTTCAATGTCTGAATTAGCTAGTGCAATTCCAACTTCTGGTGGTTTATATTATTGGACTTTTTATTATGCTCCTGAAAGTTATAGAGTTCCATTATCTTTCTTAATTGGATTAACTAATACAATGGCATTAAGTGCAGGTGCAGTCTCTGTTGCTTATGGTAATGCACTGGAAATTTTAGCTGCAGTTTATATTTCAAAAGATGGTAATTTTGATATTACAACAGGTAAAACATATGGTGTTTTCGCAGCTTGTATTATATTTCAAGGTATTGCAACATGTGTATCTTCTAAAAATGTTGCTTTATTACAAACAATTTCATCAGTTAGTCATACAGGTTTATTAATTTTATTCTTAATCGTTGTTCCAATTGGTACAAAAGTTAATTTAGGTGGATTTAATGATGGTGCATTTATTTTCAGTAAAGTTCAAGATTATTCAGATTGGACAAAAGGTTGGCAATTTTGTTTATCAATGATGACAGCAGTTTGGACAATTGGTGCATTTGATTCATGTGTTCATATGTCAGAAGAAGCAAAAAATGCAACTTATGGTGTTCCAATTGGTATTATTGGTTCAATTTCAGTTTGTGGTATATTAGGTTGGATCATTATTATTGTTATTAATGCATGTATTAGTCAAGATATTCAAAGAGTTTTAGATACAGGTTCAGGTTTCCCAATTGCTCAATTATTTTATGATTCATTAGGTAAAAAATGGGCAGTTGCATTAATGTCATTAATGGCAGCTTGTCAATGGCTTATGGGATCATCATTAATTACTGCATGTTCAAGACAAATTTGGGCTTTCGCAAGAGATGATGGTTTACCATTTTGTTCAATTGTTAAAGTTGTTAATAAAAAATTAAAAGTTCCAATGAGAGCAGTTGGTTTAAGTTGTATAATTGGTTTATTATTAGGATGTTTATGTTTAGCAGGTAGTGCAGCTGCAAATGCTTTATTTACACTTTATGTTTGTGGTTGTTATCTTGCTTGGTGTACACCAATTTTCCTTAAATTAATGTATGGTAAGGATAAATTTAAACCAGGTTCATTTTATTTAGGTGAAAAATTATCTAAAATCAATAATATAATTTCATGTTTATGGGGGGCTTTCATTATGATACTTTGTATGTTCCCTGCAACAAAGAGTGTTGATAAAACTGATATGAATTATACAGTTGTTTTAAGTTTTGGAGTTTGGATTTTAGCAATGATTTATTTTTTCACTTATAAATATAAATTTTTCCATGGGCCAAAGAGTAATTTAGCTCCTGAAGATGTTATAGCATTAGAGAAATCATTATCAAGAGAGGACGATATTGAAAATATTCATTTACCAACCATTTCAAAGAGTTAATAAGAGTCTTCATTAATCTATATTTATTCTATTTAGTTTTTTTTTTGTTTGTATATACTATTCTAACTTTACATAACTAACATACCAGTTTTTAAAAGTTTTCAAAGGTAATGGTAATTGTGAATTAATTTCTTTCAATGAATTTATAAATTCAATTAATGATTCCTTATAAGTAATTTCAAGTACTGGTATTGAACTATCAACCGTTTCATTATATTCCATATACAGTATTTTCAAACAATCATTATAATTTCGATCTTTAATTGAAATATCAATACCAACACCAAAACACCAAACTTTTATTTTGATATCATTATAAGATAATATAAATTGACGCACTGCACTATAATTAATCTCCTCTAATAATCTAATTGTAACAAATGAAGATTTTGTAAATGATTCATTATTACATTTTAAATTCCATTTGAGTAATTTATAACTACCTGAATTTTCATCCAATGACCCCAAAAGTTTATCACAATATGGACAATGAATATCTCTATTTTCATCACTCCCTTTTATTACTAATCCCCAATCTGATGGATTTATTATAAAATAATAAGTACCAATGATAATTCCATTAGTTATTGGTTTCAAAGAATTGAATTTTTGCATAATTTTAGAACTTTTAGATGATTCTTCTTCATTAGGTTTATGACAATGCCAATAATCTAACATTTCATACCATAATTCAGATGGCATTGGTAAAAATTTTTTAATTTTATTAAAATTGATTAATTTATAATTACATGAAATACAATTAAATGATGAATTATTTGGTGATTCATCAAAGATTTTGGTTAATTGGTTATTATTCCATTTATATTTATCATATATATCATCATCATGTGTGACTGGAACGGTGTTGATTTTAATCCTTATACATGTATAACCATTAGATGATGGTAAAATATCGAAATTATTTGATTTTTGAACATTCACCGGTATATTTATTGAATTATTTAATAAAATGGAATTATCATTTAATATGACATTGGTTATATGTATTGAAACATAGATATTCAATGTATTTAAACGTGGTAATCGTTCAATAAAGTAATGCATGAATAAAGAAAGGGTTTAAGGTTAGAGAAGTTTGAAAAATTCATGTTGAGAAATTTCTAACGTTATGGGATGATTTTATTAAAGGTTTGTTCTTTTAGGGGGTAACGATATGAGTATGAGTATAAAGGGTATTATTAATAGAGGATTTAAAGGTATTAGACAATTTCATTCAGTTTATCATATTAATCCAAAAATTGTTGATTTAAATAAAATTGAAAATCAAATATTAAATAAAGCATATGAAGAATATGTACCAAAATATGGATTTAATAAGAAAAGTGTTGAATTAGCAAGTAATGAACTTGGTATTAATGGTAATGGTATATTTAATTTTACTAGTGATAGTAAAGATGTTAAGATGGAATTATGTTTATTTCATATGAAGAAATGTAGGGATGAGATGAATAAATTAGCCAAGAGTGAAGAATTTAAGGAAATTATGAGTAATAATAAAGAAATTGATAGATTAAGAAGCTTAATTAAATATAGATTATCATTAAATAAGAAAGTTATTGATAAACTACCTGGATTATTAGGATATATTTTAATAAATAAGGATAGATTAATTGATTCAATGAAGGAATTACATGAATTATCAGATGATTTAACATATTATTCAGGAGATAAAAGTAATGATTTTGCATGGTATTCAAAGAGAATTAGTGTAAGTGGATTAATTATACAAAGTGAATTATTTATGATTAATGATAAAAGTAAAGGATTTGAGGATACATTTAAATTTGTTGATGATAAATTAAAAGAGATTGAAACTGCAGGATATATTTATAATTCAATTGAGGAATGGATTTTCTTTAATGCAGTTAGTATTGTTAATATAATTAAAAGTCAATTAAGCAGGGGTTGATGATAGATTAGCAGAAGCAATTGATAATTCATTTTGAGTTGATTTTATATTTTTTTCAATATTTTCAATTTCATTTGATATAAAATCTAATCTTTTATTAACATTATCCTTTGCATCTATATAATCTTGTTTAAGTAAAACTGGACCAATTAATTTAAAAATATTTGAATTTTCATTTAAATTATTAAATTCCTCTAAAACAATTTTATTCTCTTGATATTGGGTTTCAAGTTGAGTTCTTGATTTAATAAGTTGTTGTAATTTAGTTTGTAAATTGTTTAAATTTTCCATTGTATTGGGGGTATGGATGGATGGTATATGATCGTTAATGATGAAAAAACGGTATTCAATTGGTAATAATAGTGAAAATTAATTTCATTATGTGAGGAAAATTTATTATAGTATTCGGATGCGAGGGCAGTGAGGTTCTCTTTTGACTGAATTAGGTGAGAACCATTTCTGTTAATAATACCTTCGTTCTTTAAATTGGATGCCATAACTTTCTTTACGATATCAGTAACGTTACCTTTGGTACCGTCCGATTTAAGTTCACCTGAGATAAACATTTGAGATAGCATCTCAGCGGTTGTATCTATATCCATTTGGGAATAGTTGACTTGTTTGGATGACATCTTTGATGATAGTTAATAAATTACGTAGATCTGTAGTTAGCGTTTTAATATATAAATAATATATATAAGCTCGAGTGTTCTTCTAAGAAGAACAAGAGTAACTAAGTTATACATTCGAAATATGTTCCATATTTCAAGTTAGGTAAATTTAATTATCGTCGACAAAATCTTCGACGAAATGTTTATGATTACTTAATCTCATAACCATATATCTCAACACACCACCTCATCATATACATGTAGTCGTATAGATATTCAACTTGTGCATTGTATTATAGTTCAATCCCTTGTAAATTTTATCATAGAGTCTTTTAACTTTTTGTGTTAAAATATTTGCGAAATTAAATTTGGATTCTATTTTCTCTGAATTTATTTGATTGATAGGGTGTTGAAATGTAATATCTTGATTCAGATTTTGATTTTGATTCCATGGATTATATGTAAATAAATTATTGTAATTTTTCTTCATGGTTTCCTTAGTATTTGAATGGTATTCATGATTATCATGAATTGACTTATTTATATTATTTAATTTTGAATTTTGTGATTTAAATTCAATTCTACCATCCTTTTCCAATGAAATTGGATGTTTCGTACCTGAGTACACCACCATAATGTTATCATCATCGTTTGAGGATAATGTTCCTTGATCATCAATATTGTTTAGATTACGATTGGCTTCATATTCATCAATTTGATTTTCTTTATATTGATAATTGTAATAATTTTCTGATTCATAAATTTGATTTCCTTGGAATTCATTTTGATGATCTTCAACACATTGATTTGTTATCAATTGATTATTTACAGCTAATAAATTAACTGGTTCATTATAAATATTTGATTGATGAACTGGTTTGTTATCGACATTTGGCTTAAATTGTTGATTATTAACAGTTGTTTTAATAACTGGTTGATGATGAACAGTTGGTTTGACTGTTTGATAATTGACAGTTTGTAAGATATCTGGTAGATATTTGACAGTTTGTTTAGTAACTGGTGAATGAACAGTTGAATTAACTGATTTGTTACTGACGTTAGTTACAGTAGTTGATAAATGATTGACAATTTCTTTGATAATTGGTTGATGATTGACAGATGAATTAACTGATGGATGATTGACAGTTGTTTTACTAACTGGTAGATAATTGACAGTTGGTTTAACTGGTAAGTTATTGACAGTTGTTTTACTAACTGGTAGGTAATTGACAGTTGGTTTAACTGGTAAGTTATTGACAGTTTGTTTAATAATTGATTGATGACTTACAGTTTGTTTAATAACTGATTGATGTTTGACAGTTAATTTATTAACTGGTTGGTTGTTGACAGTTGTTTTATTAACTGGTGGGTTATTGACAGTTGAATTTACTGGTTGTTTATTAGCAGAATAACCTTTATTGACCATTTTATTCAGAGATCATATTATTAATTAATGTTTGATCTTTTCTTGTATCATCATGCAGATTAAAATTTGAATCTAAATGTTTAACATTAAGATTGTACTGATGATCAGCATTATTTTGCTGAATATTGTTATCTAATTTTGAATTATTTATCGGATTATCTGATACTTTAGCCTTTTCATCATTTGAGTTATTATCTGATTGATTTGAGTTACTAGATTGTTTATCAGCTAATTTATCATAGTTTTCTAAGATTTGAATATTCTTTTCTTGAGTACCATCTAAATATTTACTATTTTCCGTGATGGGTGTGTATTTTTCGTTAGTTAAATTAACTAGCTTATCATCGGCAATTGATATTTCAACCATACAATTTGTACGTTTAACTTCTTTATTGTATGTTATTTCACCAATATTTCCAACAAGTTTCATATCATTTACCTTGAACTTCACATTTCTAGCAATTTCCATATTATCATGTGTTGCTGTAATGGGCTTATCACCACCTAAATGATGTGAATTTTGTGTTTTAGTATTTTTATTAATTTTATTAATTTCAGTATCTTTTAATCTTTCAGATTTAGATTTATCACCACCTAAAATGCGTGATCTTTTAGGTTTATCACCACCTAAGATATTCTTTTTGATATATTTATCACCACCTGAAGTGTATGATCTTTTAGGTCTTTCACCACCTAAGATATTATTTTTCTTAACTTCACCTATTTTTGGTGTACTTTCAGGCTTTTCACCACCTGAGTTATAATTTTTATTGACTCCACCTACTTTAGATGTACTATCAGGCTTTTCACCACCTGATTTATTCTTTTTGTAATAGTTATTTTCTGAATTGGTCTTACTCGATTCTTTGATGCCATAATTATTATTTGTTTTGGACTTACTCATTCCTTTGATGCCATATAAATGTTTAGCTTTAGCTTTATATTTGAGTTTAGGATTGTCAATAAATTGTTTACTATAAGTTTTATTGAGATTTTCATTAAAATATGTACTGGGTTTTGCGATTGCTCGCATATTTATTGATGTAAATTGATTTGGATACATTATCTTCCATTACTTTATTTTTATAGTACCATACTTTACCATCTTTGATAAATTTGATTCCTTTTTTAATATTATGATTGTTTCCGATACAGATTAGTCGTTCTTTCGGAAATGAACGGATTGTTAAACCGTGGTCATCAATTTGAGAAGCACTGAATAAGTTAATATCGATGAGAGGAGTGAACAACGCATCAATAGTGTATATTTTACTTTCTATTTCTAATTCAAACGTTCCTTGTCCAAAAACATGAATAGGAGTCTCATTTGCAGCTTCTAATAGTGTAGGTTCTTCGAACTTTTTCAGTGTGGCAAATAAGTTTTTGTTGCAGAAAGCAGAGATTTCAGCACCAGTATCAAGTATGACCTTATTTCTTAATTTTTCATTTTTATTTAGTTCAACGTTATTTAAACTCTTGACTAAGTTTGGGAATCTAATTGCACCAATAAATCTACCTTTTCTAGTAGGTTTACCAGGATTTTCCTTTTTACTCTCTAAATCTGATTCTTCGTCATCAGATGTTTCATCCGATTCATTTGTATCGGATTTTTGTTCATTTTCGGATGTGCTTTCATCATCATCCGTATCATTTAATAATGCCTTCAATTTTTGACATTCAGATGTTTTATGCGTATTGACATTGCAATATTTGCAGAATATATTAACTTTATTATTATTTTTAGACTTTTTAGTCTTATCTTCACATTTATTGTGTTTATTTTTAACAGAATTGATCTGTTTTATTTTATTGTTTCTTTCACTTGCTTGCTTATCAAAAATCAATTGTTCAATTGAGTTGCAGAGGTGAGATAAAGTAGTCTCCTCTTTAGAGTATGATCTCCATACTGTAACAAAGTACTGTGGTAGCTGACCTGTGTTGATAATGATTTCACAGGCAACTCTTTCATCAAAAGGAATATGTGTAATTTCTAAACCAACAAGAATAGACTCGATAATTTGCTTAATTTTGGCTAAATCGCAGTCGTCTGCATTGATTTCATTCAATTTGAGATGTATCATAGTGTTATTAACTGGAATCTTTAATTTTTCCAAGATACGTGCAACTACGTGAACGCTGTTACGGTTATTTTTAATCTTGTTCTCGATGTGGATAGCTATTTGCTTTGACACGGTTTTGAGGATGACACCGATAATAGTACCATCAAATGTTCTACAACCGTGGTATTGATTAAGATCAGTGAAGTTGTTGCCAATTAAGTTAAAAGCTTGGATAACGATTTCAGTAAATTTAACACCACCTAACAATCTATTGATTTCTCTCATCCAATTACTGAAATGGGATGGTTGATTCAATGTAGTAATAAATGGAATTGAATCATTTATGTCCTTTGGAATTCGACACATACATGGATCATCTCTGTGTATTTTACACGAGGATTCTGAATCGACAAATTCATATTTCGATAAGTCGATTTCTCGAGTGGCCTTTGTCTTTGCAATCTTGTGAGAAGCCAATTTGATCAGCTCCTCACTCTGGTCGCCATATTCGGATGCGAGGGCAGTGAGGTTCTCTTTTGACTGAATTAGGTGAGAACCATTTCTGTCAAAAATACCTTCGTTCCTTAAATTGGATGCCATAACTTTCTTTACGATATCAGTAACGTTACCTTTGGTACCGTCCGATTTAAGTTCACCTGAGATAAACATTTGAGATAGCATCTCAGCGGTTGTATCTATATCCATTTGGGAATAGTTGACTTGTTTGGATGACATCTTTGATGATAGTTAATAAATTACGTAGATCTGTAGTTAGCGTTTTAATATATAAATAATATATATAAGCTCGAGTGTTCTTCTAAGAAGAACAAGAGTAACTAAGTTATACATTCGAAATATGTTCCATATTTCAAGTTAGGTAAATTTAATTATCGTCGACAAAATCTTCGACGAAATGTTTATGATTACTTAATCTCATAACCATATATCTCAACATATAGTCATATATATATATATGGTCATAGATTCTACTAACATTCCTTCTCTTTATTGAACAAACAAACAATGGTATGTATAAGAGAGTATAGATAGTATATATATAGACTTTAATACTAACATAATATACAGGATAAAGAAAGTAGAATACCAGGATATATTATTCAAGATGATTATTCTAATATAACATATGAAATGTATAGTAAAGATATTGAAGAAGTTAAAATTGATATAAATACAAATATTGATATAAGGGGAAATGAATTAATTATTGTAAGTGAACAATTAAAGGGTAAATTGATTGGTAAGAAAGAATATAGGGATAAAAAAAAGATTGGTAATGTAAGTATAAGATATGGAGAGGGAGAAGAAGGTGAAGAAGAAGAAGAAGAAGAAGAATATGATGAATATGAACAAGTTTATGTTAATAAGAATAGTAGTAAGATTGTCAGTTTGTATGGTAAAAGAGATATAAGAGATTTACCAATATATCAAATTGGAAATAATCAGAATAAGAATAAGATTATGATTATAGTACCAATTTTCAATAATTATTATATTTACAATAGTTTAAGTGAAAAGATTGTTGAGAATATAATACCTGAGGAAGTCAGTATACTTGCAGAGAAGAGTATGAAAGCAGCAATGACAGTGGAATGTAATAAATATGGTATAAAAGTTGTTGATTTAGAGAATATTGATGGTGTTAACAGTGTTGTTGTTAGTAATTTATTATATTTATAAAAAAAAGAAAAAAAAAAAAACAAGGATTACGTAAGTAATTGATTATGTAACCAATCACGTGACATAACTGTGACGCGACGATTTAAATTTTAAATTTTAAATTTTTTTTAAGAAGTTGAAAAAACCAAAAAAAAAAAAAAAATTTTTTTCTTCTTCTTCTCCTTCTCAAAGTGAGAGAGAGAAAATAGAGAGTGAGATTTCTTCACTATAATGCATTTTTTCATTTTGGAAAATTTTTTATACTGATGGAATCTATATTTATATCAGATTGTTTTACTTTAAATTCCCCATATTTTAAATAGATTTAATCAAGTAACAATGGCAGGTGTAGATTTCCTTCTCTTTGAACAACCTACTGGTTATGCTATTTTTAAAGTTAAATTACAAAATGATAATATTGGTTCAAGATTAAAGGATGTTCAAGAATCTATTAATGATTTATCAAATTTTTCAAAATTAGTTGAATTACAATCTTTTGCTCCATTTAAAGGTGCAGCTCAAGCTTTAGAAAATGCTAATGATATTAGTGAAGGTTTAGTATCTGATTATCTTAAATCAATTATTGAATTAAATATTCCAAAATCAAAATCTTCAAAAGATCATGTTAATTTAGGTATATCTGATAAACAATTAGGTCCTTCAATTAAAGAATTTTTCCCTTATATTGATTGTATCTCAAATGAAATTGTACAAGATTTATTAAGAGGTATTAGATTTCATGGTGAAAAATTATTGAAAAATTTAAATGAAGGTGATTTAGAAAGAGCTCAATTAGGTTTAGGTCATGCTTATTCAAGATCAAAAGTTAAGTTTTCAGTTCAAAAAAATGATAATCATATTATACAATCAATTGCTTTATTAGATCAATTAGATAAAGATATTAATACTTATTCAATGAGAGTTAAAGAATGGTATGGTTGGCATTTCCCTGAATTAGCTAAAATTGTTAATGATAATCATACTTATGCAAAATTAGTTTTACAAATTAAGGATAAATCTAATTTAAGTGATGATAATTTACATGAAATTGCATCATTAGTTAATGATGATTCAAATTTAGCTCAAAAAATTATTGATATGGCAAAAATTTCAATGGGTCAAGATATTTCAAATGATGATATGGAAAATATTTTAACATTTGCAAAAAGAACTGATTCAATTTCAAATTACAGAATTAATTTATTTAATTATTTAAATGATAAAATGCATTTAGTTGCACCAAATTTATCTGAATTAATTGGTGAAGTTGTTGGTGCAAGATTAATTTCTCATGCAGGTTCTTTAACTAATTTATCAAAACAAGCTGCTTCAACTGTTCAAATTTTAGGTGCTGAAAAAGCTTTATTTAGAGCTTTAAAGACAAAGGGTAATACACCAAAATATGGTTTAATTTATCATTCATCATTTATTGGTAAAGCAAGTCCAAAAAATAAAGGTAGAATTTCAAGATATTTAGCAAATAAATGTTCAATTGCTTCAAGAATTGATAATTTTAGTGATGATGCAAATAATGTTTTCGGTAAAGTATTAAAACAACAAGTTGAAGATAGATTAGAATTTTATAATACAGGTAAATCTCCAATGAAAAATGCTGATGCAATTAAGGAAGCATTAAAATTAAATGGAAATGATTTAGTTGAATCATCAAATAAGGAAGAAAAGAAGGAAAAGAAAGAAAAGAAGGATAAAAAGGAAAAGAAAGAAAAGAAGGATAAAAAGGAAAAGAAAGAGAAAAAGGATAAGAAGGAAAAGAAGAGAAAGGCAGAAGATGAAGGTGAAGAAAAGAAAGATAAAAAGAAGAAGAAGAAGTCAAAGGATTAAATAATATAATAATATATTTGTGAAATAATATATTAAAGAATAAAATAAAATTTGTATAACCCTATAATTCTATAACTCTATAACAACTATTGTAAGTAATTAACTTTTAAGTATTTCTAAGAAGTATATCATCATAATAATATCATCATATAGAAATAGAAATAGAAATAGAAATAGAAATAGAAATAGAAATAGAAATAAATTTCAAAGTGAAAAATATTTTATTTTTCTCGACATGAATTTTTCATTGAGTAAAGTTAAGTTAATATATGTACTTCTATACATCCTTTTATTAACCAATGCTGCGTGTATTTAATGTATTTAAAGGTATAAATACTATTAGTAGGGTAGTATCTACTAGATCTGCCTCTATGATGACTATGATCAATAGAGTTGAACCAATTTCAATCACTTCATTACCTGTTACAATGCCATCATCACTGAATTCAATAACTGAAATGATTATGACTTCAGTTTTAAGAAAGAGAAGACTTAAAATGAAAAAGCATAAATTAAGAAAGAGAAGAAAAGCTCAAAGAGCTTTACGTATTAAAATAGGTAAATAAAACTGTATATACTATTTAATTATTATTATCTAACCAATTATTTAACCATTGATCTAATCTATCAATATTATTATCTAACATATTTAAATCTTCACTATGTAATTCAACAACAATTTGTGAATTATAATTCTCTTGAGCTTCATATAATAAAACACACATAATTTCACATTCAATATTTTCACTAATTTTACTTTCACTATAACCTCTATTAACTAATCTATCATATAAAACACTATTATCACATCTAATAACAACAACTAAATCAATCCATCTCTCAGGGAATATTTCACAACAATGCCAATCAATAACTAATCCACCCTTTGTAGCTAATGGTTCTAATAAATCCAAAAGTTTATCCTCATCAACAATTGATGAATCTCTTTCCTTGTCATATCCTTCAATACATCCATTTAATTTTGCATATTCTGATACATTAATATGTTTAAATTCTGGATGTCTAATTACAAATTCCTCTGCATGTGATGTTTTACCACTACCCGGAGTACCTGTTATTATTATATTAGGTAGTTTCATCTAGTTATTGTATATATAGTAAAAAGATTGTGTTGTATTATGTGGTGGTGGTGGTATATAAAAAATTTGCATTATGTAATGGTATAATATACCATATATAATCACTTTTATCACCACTTTTTTCCTACTTCAATCAATCAAACAATGACTAAATCAACGGATATGACACCTGAACAGATCCAACAACAGAATATACTACGTCTTAATGCACCTGTAATGCATTTTGAACCAATTAAAGAATCAGATCCTATGGATAGATTTGGATTAAAAGGTCTTAATAATGCATTTAATGATCCTAATGCATTTGGTGTTGATTTAAATTTACAAGGATTTGAAATTAGTAATAATAAAGATGAAAAACTTTCAACAACATTATCATCACCATGGTTAGAAACTGCTAGATCAGAAGTTGAACCAATTTTTAAAACTCCAAAATCTTTTCGTATAAATAATCAAGAATTACCAGTAATTGAAGAAAGATTTCAACAATTTGATGATTTAACATTATTATTTATATTTTATACAAAACCAAGAGATTTATCACAAGAATTATCTGCAAGGGAATTAAATAAAAGAAATTGGAGATATCATAAAGAATTACAAGTTTGGTTAACAAAAGATTCAAATATTGATCCAACTCCAATAAATGCAAATGCAGAGGAAGGTACTTATATATTCTTTGATCCTGTCTCTTGGGAATTTGTATCAAAATCTTTGATATTGTATTATAATTCAATTATTTAAGGTAAGTAATTGAAATACTGTCTAAACTACCTCCATCATGTGTAATATATCATTAATCAAAATAACTATATACTTATAGTCTACCATCCTAACCTACTTGACTAAGAACCACTCGCGTCCTGTATCCTTTACTACCTTTGGCTCACATCTTCTTTCTTTCAAGTTGTATGGTATTGATGTGTATTAAAGTAGAATCTAAACCTAGATGACCTCTATTATGGTTTTAAACACTCAGAAATACAGATTGATGATTCAAATGGTTTCAATTGATCCTAACTAAGTTAATATTCACAGTCTTTAAACATGAGCCTCCACAAATCAATAAAAGTTGTTAATTATATCAATCAAATCCATACAACCTCTTATATCACTATCCTAACCACCAACTCTTATCAAATATCCATAAACAACATGGATTATCCATTGAATTCACACTCTATTCCTACTCTATCACCACTACTATTACCACTATTATGATAAAATATCTGTATTACATAATCCAATATTTAAAATTAATTTTTTAAACTCACACCATACATTAAATTATTATAAGATAAAGTTACTTACTCAGACAAACTTACATGTCAATGAATAAACGTAAATCAAATGGATGTATTACATGTAAACTACGAAAAAAGAAATGTGATGAAATTAAACCAATATGTGGAGATTGTTCAAGACTTGGTAGAAGATGTGAATATATTAATGAAAATATGACAAATGATGAAATTAATAAATTAACTCATGAAATGACAATCATTGAAAATAATAGTAAATCAAGAAACAGGAAACGTAAACGTGTTGATGATGAGATTAATAATAATTATAATAATGAATTAACTATTATTGCAAATCCATCAATTTTACAAAATACAACATTAGCAAATTTATCACCAATTGATAAATTCTTATATGATTATTATAGAGATAAATTAAGTTTCATTGTATGTTCTGCACCTAAAAATGAAAATATGTATTTAAATACTTTCCTACCTATGGCACATGTTGATAAAAGTGTTCTTTATGGAATTTTAGCATGGAGTGCATTTCATTTAGGTGGTAAAGAATGGTTAAAATGGGGGAAATATTATATTAATCAATCATTTAAAAGGTTTAAAAATAGTCCAATATTAGTTGAAGAAATAACAGAATTTGATGAAATAGGTGAAGATAATGAAATTGCTAAGAATATTATTGATGAAGATGATTTTACTTCTTTATTAAGTTATGAAAATTTAATTAATACAAGACTTGCAGCTTTTTTAATTTTATGTGGTGTTGAAATTTGTAAAGGTGATGTTTATAATTGGTCAAAATATTTAAAATTAGGATATGAATTAATTAATTTAAGAGGTGGATTAGATAAATTTAATAATAGTAAAGTTGAACATTTTTTAATTACAAATTTTGCATATCATGATATAATTGGAATTAATAAAAATGTTAGTTATTTTGATATTAAAGATTATGAAAAAATGTGGTTAATTTCTAATAAAATTAAATTTATTGATCCATTACATGGAATTTCATCACCCGTTTTCCAATTATTAGCAGAAATTAATAAATTACTTGAAAATAGTGATAGAGATAACTTTAATGATAATTTTAATGATAATGATAATAATTATATGAGTCTTTATGAAATTGTTAATGAATGTCAAAAAATTGAAATTATGATTAATAATGTTAAACCAAGATTACCAATTGATTTAGAATTAAATGAAAAAGAATTAGAATTACAATTAACAATATTTGAATGTTTCCAAATAACATCAAAAATTTATCTTAAAACATTAATTTTAAAAATAAATTCTTCAAGTATTGAAATTCAATATTTAAATAATAAATTAATTAAATTATTGGATATTTTATTAGGATCAGAATTTGAATCATGTTTATGTTTACCAATTTTTATTGCAGGTTTAAATTGTATTAATTATAATGATAGAATTGAAATTAATAATAAAATTCAATTATTTATAAATAGGTATAAATGGAAAAATGTTCTAATATGTCAATTAATTATAAACTATGTTTGGAAATTAAATTTTAATGGTGATAAATTTATTAATTGGTATTTAATAATCAAGAAGTTAGGTTGGAATTTAAGTTTTGCTTAAGTAATTTCTTAGAAATTATGTCCTAGATTTTATTAATAATTCATTTACTGAATCCATCACAATTTGTAAACCTTTCCTACTTTTAGCTAAATTATCACTAAATTTATTTTTTGACCAATTTTCAATTTTATCCTTTATATTAAGACCAAATGAAAATTTATTTGTAAATCCACTACTAAATTTAACGAAAACGAATGAATTTGTTAATTTTTTATTAAAATTAAATTTATAAAAATTAATTTCTTCAACTTTAATTATTTTTTTATGATCAATATTACAATTAAATGTGATTAATTCTTTTGTTATTGGATTAACAATTGTTTTCTCAATTATCCATGATGTTGTTATTTTACCTAAGAAAGGTTTAATAAATTGTGGTAATCTACCAGATTTTTTAATTAATTTTAATTGATGTAAATTACCGTTTTTATCAATAAAAATTTCAATTGTATCAGTTGATTTTACATGAGTTGAATATGGATTTGGATATCGATTAAAATAAGCTAAGGTGACAGTTTCAAAATTATGATTATAAGTATGTTTATTCTTGTAATATAGTACCATTATTGGGTGATGTTAAATAAAACAGTTGCTATTGGATATTATTACATCAATGTTAAGAATAGTCTCACCATATAATGAAAGATTGGAAAAATTGATTTTTTTCTTTCTTTTTCAAAATTTAAAGAGTGAGATTTTTTTAATTCCGGATACATAGCCGGAGATACTGTAATAATTACATGGGGGGGTTTATATAATAATATTATAAATTATAAATTATGAATTATTGATTCTTTTTAATAATGTTTTTCTTCTTTTGGTATGAATCAATGTAAAAAGCAGCAAATAATAATGTTAATGGAGTTAAATATAAAACATTAATATAAATAGCTGCAGCTTCTGAACTTGTTGAAATACAACTATTAAATTTATTATTAATATGATCATAATATTGAATAAATAAATGAATTACAGCTAATGAACCACCAATTATAAATTGTAAAATTTGTAAAGTTGTAAGTGATTGTTTAAACCATTTTGGTACTCTAATTTTAAAACATGATAATGTAAAATAACCATACATTAATGAATGAATAAATGAATTGAAAACAACAAATATCCAAATTGGTGATGACATATATCTTGTACCTGACCACATACATAAAATTGCACCTGAATGATGATAACTTTGTAATAATGATGAAGGTTTACCCTTTAATAAAATAATAATTGTATCTAAAATTTCATAATATTTTGATAAATAAAATAAATAACTGTAAAAGGTTAAACCTTTTAAATTATATTCATTATAATTAATCCATAAATTTTTTTCTAAATAATTATTATTACAAATACCTTGCCAAAATAATTCAAAACCTGTAAAATTTTCATAAGATTTTAAATTTTTAAATAATTTTGGAACTAAAATATGAGAAATTTTATGAATTGTTGAAGTCATACCAATAAATGTCCAAATTGAATAAATACATAAGAAAATATTATGAATAATAACGAAAATTTTAAAAATTTTATAATTTGTAATTTTATAAGGTACAGGTTTTAATTTTTTCAAATCTGAAGGTAATTTTTCACCATTTTTATTATTTTTTTTAAAATAAGATATTTGTCTATTAAGTATAATTTGATTTATAATTTTAACAGATATAAAATAAGTAATTGAAATTGATAAAGCTATATAACCATTAAGTGAAATTGGATAAATTATATCTTTAAGGAATGAATTATTAAAATTAAATGGCCATTCAGGTATTGGTTTATTAAAATCTGGTAAACCAAAAGTATTAAAATCTGGTAATAAATTTAATTTAATTAAATTAAAATTTTGAGCAATGAAATCTGACATTGGTTAAAGAAGAGAAGTTATTATAATAATATAATTAATAAAATGGGGAAGATGTGTATGTATTTATATATTAAAGTAAATTTAAAAGTAAATAGAAAAAAAAAAATATTTCGGGATAATAGGGATATTTTTGATATAACATCGGGGTATTTATGAATTAAATGTTATGCCGAGATTCCCATTTTGAAATTATTTTACTCAATTTAATTTTTTGTTGAATAAGTATATATAATAGGATTTAATAAGATGTTCATCAACTTATGTATTGTAACGTATATATATGTGTTATATAAAAACTGTTGAAATCGAAAGTTCAAGTAGTAAGTATATAAGTATATACATACTAACACAGTAATAAAACGTAATTCATGGTATTATGCTTAAAATATTCTACTATTACATGTGGATATATTAGTAAAACGTTAGATTTATTATAATACTTTATTTACTCCAGATTTTATAAACTTTGGATGAGAGAAAAGCCTAAAAGTGAGATAAGTTTTCAGTATATTACGTCATCAGAGATATATTAATTTTATATTACGTAATACACTAATAAAATGAAAATGGAAATATTTCCGCGGGGTAATTGATTTTTTAAGTAAAAAAGGAAAAACTATATATATATATTACGGAAAAACTATATATTACTATTTAAGCCGTATGATCGGAAAAACCTTAAAATTCAAACACTATAAAAAAAATTAAAAAAAAATTAAAAAAAAATAAAAAATCTGCTAATAAAAATTTTTCCGTGACCCACGCTAACTAATTTCCCCCCCAGAACAATTAAACGAATTTCTCACTATATATTTTATATTATTTACTTAGCAACATTAAATAGTAACACAATAAATTACTCTGTTTGTGGGGTCCAAGGTGTCTTTATAATACTTACTTAAATTTCTCATTTAATCCGGGTATTTTCCAGTTTTTTTTTTTTCAATTTCTTAATCTATTTATGGGGTTACTAAATTTAAAACTTAGTATTACCTTAATTTTATTATTTATCATTTAATTTATATACTCTCTCTTTTATTACTTCATTCATCTCACTAATCATGCCAGATACTGACGCTAGACCTTATAAATGTACTTTTTGTTCAAAAGCTTTCCATAGATTAGAACATCAAACAAGACATATTAGAACTCATACAGGTGAAAAACCTCATCATTGTACTTTTAATAATTGTACAAAAAAATTTTCAAGATCTGATGAATTAACTAGACATTTAAGAATTCATACAAATCCCAAGCCAAGAAAACCTAGAAAGCCAAGAAAGACAAAATTACAAATGCAAATGGAAAGAAAAGAAAAAGATTTAGCTCAAGAAAAGGAAAAACAATCTGCTAATAAATTATGTTTATCAAATATACTTAATGATAATAACACAAGTATGTGTTCATCATCATCATCTTCCTCATCTTCGGAAACGGAAAATGAAGTGGAAATTGAAATTAAAGCAAAAGTTAATCATCCACCATTAATTTCAATACCTTCAAATACTCAAATATTACCAGTACCACAATCAATCTTACAATCAAACACAATTGCTAACTCATTCACATCTTCAAGAACTAATAGTTCTAATTCCTTAATATCCCTAAATTCATCACATAATCTAAATTCATTCTCAAACTCAACATTATCTACATCTTATAATAAATCATTCATACCTTCAATATCAATACCTCGATTAACATCCCAACCTCAAATGAATAACTTCCTAAATAAATCATCATCATCAATTAATCTCTTTTCATCAAGTCATTTAGATTTTGATAAGATCAAAAATACAAAGAAATTTCAATCAAAACCAAATTCTCCAAATTTTCATTATAATACAAATTCTATTTTCACTAACACACCTTTACAGACACCATTACAATCACCAAATTTATTACCATTATTATCAAATACTTCAATAAATTCAACCTCTAAAACTTTTTTACCTCCAATAAGGTATATGATTAACAAGGATGACTCAATTAATTCAACACCAAATTTAAATTCACTACATTCATTACCAACAATACCAGTTATTAGTAATAAAAATATTAATTATACTGATGATTCAATGAAAAATATATTGAATAGAAGTATGTCTCATGATAATTTATCGAATAATTTACATTAATACCCCCCATAATAAATGTCTTTATTTATTTATTTATTTTATTTAGCTTTACATACAATAATAATAATACATAAACCGTTTTTTTATTAATTCCAATTGAATTTTTGAAATTCAAATAATTCACTAATATCCTCCTGTACACTCTCATTACCTTGATAATACCTTTTGAAAACATCTTGAAATAACTCTTGAGTTACAGAATCAATCTCATTATACCTTACTTGTTCATTAACTGGATACTGAAATAAATTATCATATTGTGCAGTACTTACTCCTCCTCTTGGTGATTGAACATCATTAACTATTGGTGCCTTACTTATTCTACCATCCTTAGTTTTAAATGGATCTCTCATATATATCTTCTTCTGTTTATCATGTCTTGTATTATTTAATTGTTCCTTAATTTGTACTAATGGTTTTGGTATCTCATTTATTTCATTATTATTAGTAAAACTTTCAATTATAATTGATGAAATAATTATATAAAGATTCTTGAATTTAATGAAATTTGGATAATCTTTAATAATTTTATTCATTATTTCAATTAATTTATTAGAAAATTTTTTTAAATTTTCACTATTTTGATCAATCTTCATACAACAATAGTTCATGGTTAATCCAATATTAACTAAATCATGTAAATATGCTGGTATCATCTTATATTCTGTATTAATTAAAAATTGGAAACTATCAAGGGATTTCTCACAATCTTCCTTACATTGTAATATAGATTTATTATCAGGATTTAAAAATGATGGTGATGGTCTATTTAACATAATTGATGCAATATACGCTTTAATTATTAATTCATGATAATAAATTGATTTAATTGATATATTCTCATTCATATCTTGAATTATTTTAGATATCATTTTTTGTAAATTTTCCTTATATTGAATTATACTTTCCATACTTAATTTTGGTACTTTACCCTTTGTTCTCGATATATAAACAGTTTCTAGTAATATAGTATATATCTCACTTATTCTAACTGCAATAAATAATGCATTAAATTTGATTTCATTATATTCAGGATATTCAAATTTTTCTAAATAAGAGCTTGTATTATTATTGATCAAATCTTCTCCATTATTATTAAATGTTGGTAATGGAACATTAATATCATCCTCTCTTAATGATAATCCTCTACCACATCTAACTGCATTATTTCTTTCCAATATATAAGTTACCCAAAATAATCTATATTTAAATTCTTTCTCCTCATTTGATACCAAAGAATCATTTGTAACATTATGTAATTTAAATTCCATTACTAATGACATTATATATCTACCTAAATACCATGAATCACCATTATCATCTTTAAAAATATTAGTATAATGAGCCCAAATAAATAAAAGTAATAACTCTTGGATTGTATAAATTGATCTTTTATTATTTAATTTATCAAAATATCTTTTAGCAGTATTATAATATTCAATTGATTTAAATTGATTATGATAAGTATTTAAATAGTTACAATTTTCACATCTTTCACTTGATAATGCAAATACCATAAATAAAATATATTTTTCATGATAATTTAAATTCTGTGGACATTTATATAATTTTTCAAAACTAATTAATAAATGTTTTATATTAATAATTGGAAAATAAGGTTGAGTTATATTAATATAATTATTAATTAAAAATTTACCAATTGAATAAGTTGGTATTGTTGCAAATGATTTAATATTTAAATTTGTAAAATATTTCATATCAATAAAATTATTTGAAGAAATTTTATCAATATTTTCAAGTTTTGGTAATTGGACTTGATTCAATAATAATTTTGCAAAATTTGAACCAGTTGCAGCACCAACATATTTACCTTGTAATTCATCATTTGGAGATATAGTTAAAGAACCAACTTCATGATATTCACCATCATCATTATTAAGTTGACTTTGTAAATATTCAATTTTAGATAATAATGGTTGAATAGTTGAATATTTATACATTACAGTTTTAGTTATATCACAAGTTGAATTCCACTTTTGACATCTACTACAACAAGGTATTTTACCATCACACTATATATATAATGTTAGTAATGTTAGTATAAGACTATATTATATGAATAAAAGAAATACTCCTTTACATACCTTAACTTTCTTTGACTTGCAGTTAGTACATGAGTTGACTAAATCTGGTACATTCATTGTCTAATATGTTGTACTTTCTTAAATAAAAGATTTAAGAAGAGCTGAGCATTAAGTATACAATAGAGCGATGAGCAATCTATAAAATTGAAAACAGGGCAGATTAAGTGGTGTTAGGTAAACAGTGGGAAAAACTGAAAATTCCGAGATTTTAAAGCTCTTCTTGTTACTTCTTTCATTCTTTGTAAGTTATAGTTGTACTTTTTGGTAGTTGTATGTTCATTATCTATAATATATATCACATGAATATAGTTGTAGATTAGTATTAATAACATAATGAAAGATTATTAAACTCTTAATTACTACCACATAGAATTTAATTTACTTTACATTACCATTTTACAAACTGTCGTTGGTAGACTACCACTTTCAATACACAACGCATTACCTCGGTGCTACATTACTACTGATAACCTTCTTTCTTGCACTTTCCTCATTATATCTTATCTATATATATATATATAAAGGTGGAATCCTATACTGTAAACGGTACATCCGACTCCCGTCTCGGTCTCTCCGAAATAGATTTAATCTGACTTTCGATGTATAAATCAATCACCTTAAAAGTTCTTTTTTTGAAAAATTGTACAATATATACTTTATCTAATATATATCTTTCTTTTTAATCATTTAATATAGGATCAATGAACTCGATATCAATTACCACACTGGAGACACATACATGTGGTGAACCATTTAGAATTGTCATAAATGGATTACCTAAAAATATACCAGGATCAACATTATTAGAAAAAAGAAGTTATTTACAAGAAAATTATGATTTTATAAGAAATTCACTTATGAGGGAACCAAGGGGTCATTATGATATGTTTGGTGGTTATTTATTAGATTCAATTGATAATAAAATCAATGCTGATGCTTCAATTATATTTTTTAATCCTGATGGTTATACAGATCAATGTGGTCATGGTATAATTTCAATTGTTACAACATTAATTGAAAAAGGTTGGATTAATAAATCAAAATATAAATTAAAACCTGAATTAATGGAAATTAAATTAGAGACAACAGTGGGGGAAATTTTAACTAAAGCTTGTTGGAATGGTCAAAATGTTGAATTTGTAAGTTTTGAAAATACTCCAGTTTTCATACTTTATGAAAACATCAAAGTAAACACCAGTAGGGGTGAATTATTGGGTGATATTGTATTTAATGGTGCATTTAATTATTTTACAGAAATTGATGAAAATGTTTTGAAGATTAAACCTGAAAATGCAAATGATATAATGAAACTCGGATTTGAAGTTAAACAAATCATTAAACAGATGGATAATTTAAAAATTTATAATAAAGATTTCCCACAAATTAAAGGATTACATGGGGTTGATTTTGTTAATATAAGGAATAAACCTGATAAATCAGATATTAAAATGGTAAATCAAAAATCTTGTTTAGTTTTAGGTAATAAACAAATTGATAGATCACCATGTGGTTCAGGAACTGCAGGTAGAACGGGTTTATTATATTTAAAGGGTAAACATAATAAAGATAATTATTTTATAAATGAATCATTGATTGGATCAATTTTTCATGCTAAAGTTACAGAGACTGGTTTAAAAGCTAATAATATGGAAAAAGATGCTTGTATTGTTAGAATACAGGGTTCTGCTAATATTTTAGGTACTTCAACTTGGGATATTAATTTCAATGATAAAATCGGTTTAAATGGATTTATCATATCCCGTTAGCTTGTGTGAGTGTATGCTAAGTATATATTTTGATAATTTATAGAGTTTAGAATATATTTATAAAAATAATAATTTAATAATCAAATGTATTTCCTAATAAGGTAGTTTTACAAAACCTTTAATGAAAACTGTGGATACAGACATGGCTAATCAAACTGTTATCATGAATCATAAAGAACATTTATTCTTATCAATGTGTCTAAATTTTTAAGACAGATACCGGTTATTCCTAAATTAGATATATATACCTAACTCTGTTTTTTTGTCAAAAAACCACCACTTTCTTCCTTTCTATTAAACATCCTGTTGTTGCAACTATCCTATGACTATACTTATTACTTTCAATAGATTAACTCTCTACTGTGGTACAAATGTTATAACTCTCGGAGTTCCCGTGATAACCGCCATTTCCGAGGTAACCCTTCTCAGTTTCCACACTTACTTTTTATAGTAATTCTCTTTAGCATGCCAGATAGTGAAAGATAGCATAATATTAAGATACTGCTATAACAAACAAATGAAACATATTCCTCAAAGGGACGATACTGTGGCTTTCTTATCTTAAAGTTATTATTACACTTTCTCTATTAGTATTATTATTGAAATATTTTCATTCAAAATCTGCCCAGATAACACAGGGTACGCTGTTGTAAAGTTTAAATTTGATATTTGATTTTTTATATCTTTAGTGTATAAATAAACCTAGTACCCCTTTACCTATTTTTAAAAGTAACTAACAATACTATTAATATCAATTTATTTTTATTTTAGTCATTATCTTTATTAATATACTCTCCATCATATAACAAACAATCAATTATGTCCGCAAAAGAAATGGATGATGAGGTAATCGTCGATACTGCATCTAATACGTCAAGTACAAATAAGAGAGATGAAGGTGGATTTATAAGTTTTAATGAAGATGGTGGTACACAAGATTTAGAAGATCCAACTATCCTTGCTGAGAATCTTAAATTAAATAGACGTGTTGTATTTAAAATAGATTGTGTTATATTACCTTTCTTAGTTATTACAGTTTTCTTACAATTATTAGATAAAAATTGTTTATCATATGCTGCATTATATGGATTGAAAACTGATACTCATTTAAAGGGTCAAGAATATAGTTGGTTAGCAACGATTTTCTATCTTGCTTATTTAATTGCTGAAATACCTGTTTTCTTATTATTACCAAAGATTAAAAATTTATCTAAATTTATTTCAATTTTATTAATTATTTGGGGTGCTTTATTAATGTGTATGGCAGCATGTAAGAATTTTGCAGGTTTAATGGCTGTTAGATTTTTCCTTGGGTTATTTGAAGCTGCAATTCAACCTGCTTGTATCATCATTTCTTCAACTTGGTATACTAAAAAGGAACAACCTCTTAGATTAGCATTATGGTCAAATACTTTTGCTGGTATTTTTAATGGTATTTTTGGTTACGGTATGGGTCATTGGAAAGGTGCATTATCAATTTGGAAATATATGTTCCTAGTTTATGGGTCAGTTACAGTTGTTTGGGGGATTGCTTGCTTTTTCTTGATTCCAAGTAATATGAAAGATTCTTGGTTCTTAAATGAAAATGAAAAAAAATGTGCAGTTGCTAGAACTGCAACAAATCAAACTGGTATTCATTTTGGTACTGAAAATATTAAATGGTCTCATATTAAAGAATCTCTGTTAGATCCAAAATATTGGTCCCTTGTTATATTCATTATTGTACAAAACTTTATTAATGCTGGTATCACTAATTTTAATACTTTCATTATTAAAGGTTTTGGATTCTCCAATTATAGAACAATGTTATTAGCAACTCCTCAAGCGGCAGTTGCAATGGGTGCTTGTATTTTATGTGCTGCAATTGCCTATTTTATTAAAAATATTAGATTTATCTTAATTTTCTTAACAACTGGTGTTACAATGGCAGGTATTATCATGATTTGGAAAATTGATCCGAAAGAACATTTGAACCAATCACTTGCAGCTGTCTATATTTGTGGTTTCTATAACGCACCATATGTTTTATGTTTATCATTAATTGCATCAAATACATCAGGTCAAACAAAGAAGGCATTTAATTCAATTTCAGTTGGTTTATTCTATGCTTTGGGTAATTTAATTGGTCCTCAATTCTTCCTTGATTCTCAGGCACCAAAATATCATACAGGTATTAAGGCAATGCTTGCAGCTTGTGTTATTATGTTTGCTATGATTATATTATATGCAGCATTATGTTATTATGAAAATAAAAAGAGAGATAGCCAACATGTTCCAGAGGATGAAGTTGCTGGTAATATTTTAACAGAGATTGAAATAGGTGAAAAAGTTGATAGAGAAGATCTTACAGATCATATGAATAAACACTTCCGTTACACTTTTTAGAATTACTTAGATTATTCTACTTATATTCATGCTTTTTACTTCTTTTCTTATTTAATCGTATCATAATTTATTATATTTTATTAGTTTTAAAAAAACTGTCATATTTAACTAAATAATAAATCCATATCTTGAAAAATTGCATCTTTTTCATCAAAAGAGTACTGTTTGAAAACGTCTTGATAAAGTTCTTTGGTAAACCAGTCATTAAAATCCATTATAGGACTATTAGAATCTAATTTAGTATACGCTATTGGGTATTGTGATCTTTGTTTTAATAGTTGTATTTGCTGTGTTGGATCATTAAACGTTGTTTCAGACCTATCAATTCCATCACGAACAATTGATGAAATAATTGAATATAAATTTTTGAATTTTGTAAATGATGGATAATATTTAACAACTTCATTAAATACTTTTGTTATCTTTATTGTAAAATGATTTAATAATCTGGAATCTTGCTCTGTTTTCCAACAACAATATATCATTGTCAATCCAACTAACATTAAATCATATATGCAACCATTATTTACTTTCCAATAATTATCCAAAAGACAACAATAACTATCAATACAAATTTCTGATTCTCTTTTACATTTTAATATTGATTCAACATCAGGAGTTCTTATAGCCGGTGATGGTCTATTTAGTTTTATTGATGCAGTTGAATAACGTGTTTTAAGTTCATAATAGCAGTTTAAATTATTGGGTATCTCATTGCTAACTTGTAAAATCCATTGATCTAATGAACTCTGTAATTGAAGTTTAATACTGAAAATTTCTTGATTTGGGAATGTTGGATTATTAAATTTAGACTTTGGTGTATAAAAATTTTCTAAAATATCACCATAAATTTCACAAATATTTATTAAAAATAATGAAGGTTTAAATTGAACTTTATCATATACAGCCAATAATGGACTTGAAGCATCCGCTGGTGATAATTCAGCCATAAAATCATTTTCTAAAAATATTGGCAGTGGAGTATCAATTGCTTGCTTCCTCAATGATAAACTACTACTATATCTCAGTGCAACATTTCTCTCTAAGATGTAAGTACACCAAAACAATCTATTTCTTAATTCATTTCTTAATGGACCAAAATCCCATTCTGGATTATACCTATGAGTACCTAATTCCATAGCTAAAGACATTGAAAATCTTCCCAAATGCCATAAATCCCCATTTTCCTCCTTCACAACATCAGTATTCAATAACCAAAGAACAACCAATAATAACGCTTTCAATGTTTTCTCCGATCTAACAGAAAGAATTTCTTCTAAGTGTCTATAAGCGGTATTAAAGTATTCTACTGGTTTGAATTGTCCAATATAACTGGAAATAAAGGTATCCTTTTCACCTCTATCTAAACCTATTGATATGACAATATAAACTATGAATTTATCATGCATTGTTAATTCTTGAGGGGATGAATACATTTGTTCAAAGACTGCTCTTAAATCTGTAAGTGACAAAAATGGGTAGTATATATGAACGGTATTAATGTATTTAAAAATAGCACATTTAGCAATCCTGAAAGGTGGCGGTGGAATACCTGGTTGAGTAACAGATTTATCAAATTCCTCAAAATCGTCATTCCCAGAACTAACACCAAATTCATCCAAATGTAACTGTCTTAGAAGTAATCTAGAGAAGCATGATCTATCCAGAGGATTCGTAGATTCATTGCTAGATCCATTAATGTTATCTAAACTTAAACTGCCGACACCGGTGGAAATATCCTCTATTGTACTTTCCTTATTTTTGCTACTTGAAGTACCATTACTTGTTGCGGAACCGGAGATGGAATTTCTTAATTTATCCTTACCATATGGACTTGTAGCTTTTGGAGAAGATATATTTTGATTTTCATTATAATTCATGTCAATATTTGTTGATTTATATGGAGAATTTGAAGATTGTAAATTTTCATTCATCTTTACCTTAGATTCTAATTTAGCAACTTTAGCCATTAATGAACTAACAGTTTCATAATTATAATATACATTATCAACTATATCACAATCAAGATCAGCTTTAATACACCGAGCACATTTCGGTAATTCTCCACTACACTGTAATATAAAAATAAATGTTTATCAATAGAGTTAGTAAATTTATTCTGATTAGTGACAATCATCATCCTAGTGATAATAATAATAATGGACAACATACCTTTATTTTCCTCTGCTTACACCGCAAACAAGACTTTATAGAATCCGGGGCCAAATACATTGCTTTTTATATAGAATAAACGTGAAGTAAAGTAAAAGATATAATTTATAAATAAACATCTCATCACCACCATCACTAACAGACTTCTAATCTTTACATAATTCTCAATAGCAACAGCCGAACACAGTCATCTCGAAAATATTAAATTAATAAATTAGGAGGGTCTTAGCTTAAATATTAGTATTAGGGATTAACGAGCCACCACTGATTATGTAATCATTTTTTTAATGGAATTTATTTCCTATTATGGAATACCTATGTTTTACAGTAAAGATTTTGATAAATTAAATGATCAACAAGGGGGGTATTTTCATTCTATCATGCTGATTACTAAGGTTTGACCATGGTTTTAGATGGTGATAATGAGGGAAACAAAGGTAGACACACTTTTAATGTTCATAATTCACAATCTCAGTCACAATCCCATATAAAGCCAAAATCACAATCACAATCGCAATCACAATCAATTGATATAACTAAAGTTAAAAAAACTAATAGACTGATTAGATCTTGTACAAATTGTAAAAGGAGGAAAGTTAAATGTAATTTTGAAATACCTTGTGATAGATGTATTGCTAGAAATCAGGGACATTTATGTACAAGGGAAACTGTTATATTTGATGGTATGCTTATTAATAATAATAATCAGCATGAATTGAAATTTTCACAGGAGAATGAAATATTGAAAAAGAAAATAAAGGAATTACAGGCAATTATAGTTGACTTAAAATCACAAGAATTGGAATTATCAAATGAGAAGACCACTAAAAATA
The DNA here is from genome assembly GCA_030579415.1 of Pichia eremophila. NCBI lineage: Eukaryota > Fungi > Ascomycota > Pichiomycetes > Pichiales > Pichiaceae > Pichia > Pichia eremophila. Next base: position 65,333 of record JAKTQW010000197.1, on the reverse strand, counting down.
ATAATTTATTAACTAATTCAGGTTCAAACAATTCCAATATATCTAGTAATACTGATAATAATAATTCAAATAATTCAAAGAAACGAAGTTACAGCCAATCAGTTAACATGTATACTAAAAACACAAAGAAATACACAGCTAAAACTACCAGTAATCTGAAAGACTTGAATGAATGGACCAAGTACACACTCACAATAACAAAATTAAAGGAAGGTTTAGGAAATGGTTTAATATTAGATAATTCAACCCCCGAATCTTTACAAATGGATTATAACACCGAAGATTGGTTAACTTTAAAAGACAAAAAATTTGTTGATTATGATGCACAAGATTCAAGAGCTAAATGTTGGCAATATGAACTCGATAAAATTAGATTATTGAAAAAATCCGTTTGTGATATTTTAGTCAGAAATGGACTGAAAATTAACATATTGAAGCCAATTTTTGATATAGAAGCTTTTTGGAAAGAATATGATGAATATTGGAGTAATGAAACATTTAAGGAGAAACATTTAACTACAACTTATTCTAAAACATCAAAAAATTACTTATTTCTAAGTTTAATGTATTCATTAATGTGTTTGGGGATCTATCAATGTTCTGATGATGATGCTAAACTTCTAGATTTTTCAGATAATGATTGGGATATATATTCTAAAGGGTTATTTGCGGCAGGTTTAGAAACTCTCTATCGTGGAAGGTATATGACACATCCAAATATCAAATCTATACAAACTATATCTTTATTAAGATCATTGTCAGGTCTACTCGGTGGGAATGTTTTGGGAAACTCTTTAACATGTGTTTCATATTTTTTGGCGTATCAACTAAACCTTTCACATTCTTTCAACACTACGCAGCAAAACTTATTTTGGGAAATTCTGACATATGATTGGTATGATACTCAAGATAGATTTTCATTAATTAAAATGTCTGATTTCCAAAATTTACCAAAACCATCTAAATGGAAAGATTCCGAGGAGAAAATAATAGATTGGAGTAATTTTTATCTAAGATTCACTGTTGATATTGCAATAATTAAAAAAACATATTATTCAAAAGAGAATGAAATGTCATTGAACAATTTGAAAAAAGGTGATTTAGAGTTACGATTTTTAGAAGTGGAATTATTTAAACAAATTGATGAAATTAAAGAATCAAGTAAAAGTAATCATTCAATAGAGAATATAGAGTTTATTGAGTTTACAACTAAGAATTTGATATTACACGAAGTGCTAGAGTTGAATATTCTAATGTCATCTTTCCTATCATATGAAGAATGGTTACAAAAATGTTATGATACATGTTATAATAACTCAATTCAAATAATCACTATGTTTGTCTCTGAGAAAGTACCCATGCAATATAAATTCTATGCCAGTATATGCGATCAACTTGTTTATGCAGTTGTTTTCCTGATTGTTGATGCACTCCTTGATAACAAACATTTTAAAAACCAGAAAAGTATTAAAATCTTAGTTAGGAAAAGTATAAATATTTTTAAATCTTTTAAATTCCCATCAAGATGTGCATCCCGTGGAATGTATGTTTTTGAGAAATTAATTTCTTTAATTAATCAAAAGCAAAAAACTAAAATTGTGTCAAATGAAACTGCCACGAATGTTGAAAAAGTAACCCCACATGATTCAAGAGTGGATATTACAAGTTTAATACAAAATGATGATGAACATTCAAATCCATTAGATCAGCAAGGGAAGTCTGTTAAAGTGGAATTTACACCTCCATCCATATACAACAATGAAAATGGGTTAGAAGAGAACTCTGAAGAATCAACTTCTGAATCTGATTCATCATCTGAATCTGATGACAATCTATACTATTCACGTATGATTCAACAAAAAGAAGTTGCATATAAACAAAAACTTGCCCAATTTGAAAAAGAAATGAAAAATAACCAATTCAACACAGAAAACATCTCAACTACAAACACTCACCAATATAATCTTACAGATTTGAATAGGAATATTTTAAATAATTTGACTAATTCGGAGATAAACCCCTCAAGTGGTAATACCCCAGATAGAAAAATGTTAACTCCGATCGTTCCGGATCAATCTCATGATGATCCAAATCAAGTTCATGATACAATTATGGATATTTTAAAAGATAGTGGTTGGATGAATTTCATGAGTTCATTAGATGATTTAAAATTACCTTATGATTGAAAATATGTATAGAAAAGTTATAAATATATAGTTAAAAAAAACATTTTTTAAACTTACATAATACCACGTTTAGAAGTTTTGACAACCACTCTAATTGGTTCTGTAATACCTTTATTATTCTCTGGACCCAATGCATCACCTGCTTGCCAACCCATTTTCTCTAATAATAATCTACCAATACTATTCGCTCCAATTTCTTTAGCACCAACACCGACAACTTCACCTTCTTTATAACTGAACTTACCACGACCTTTATTATTCATCTTTTCAATTTCATAATTACCACCCTTAACACGCTTTAATTCTCTCTTTTCTTCACGTGAAAGTTCAACATCCATTCTAAAACACACATTTCTCTTTGTCGATAGCTTTCTGATTCTAACCCAATCAGGTTCTCTTGTTTTGTTTTTTCTAGGTTTTTTAACTTCTAAATATTCTTTTTTACCTTTACCGATTTTCTTAGATGCATATCCAAATGCATCAGAAATAGATCGCAGGACCATATTAACATGAAAGTCCATAGGCGGGAATCTCATAGTTTCACGGATTTCATCATTTCTAAAATCTTTAAATTCATCCATAATTTCCTCCATTTCCATCATATATGGATACTTGGTTAACATGTATGTATTATTTCTTCTAGCAAATTCTCTTTCTTCCTTATTTTGTTTCTTATTCTCCTTTCTAGTGACGTATTTATCTTCCAAGAATTTTTGGAATTCAGGATTGATCTCAGTATTAGTTTCGAGTCTGAAACTCTTCTTTTTACCCTTTGCTTTAATAGTTTTAGTACCAACATCCATAGGATCAACATATGAACCTTTACTAGATTGATGCATTGATAATAGATCTTCCATACCCTCTAGTAATTCCTCGTCCAGTTCTGCATCACTTTGTAATGATTCACTGTCACTATCATAATAAACTCTTTTCTTCTTTTTATTTTTCGGTATTTGGAAATCATTTAGTTTGATTTCATCAGCCTCATCATCATCGTCTTCTTCCTCTGAACTATCTGAGATATAAAGCTCATCCTCATCAAATACCATCTCAGTGTCATTAGTTCTTGGATCTATTAAAGAAAGAGTTGCACTTTTGATGAATGCATTAACCCTATGATCAGGTAAACCATTTTCTGTCAAAACACTTGAAAATGCATCTCTGGAAATCCATTGAAATTCATCTGAGCCAAGTAAATAAGGAGCTTGCACATAAAATTGTTCATTATTAATATCCGAGCCAACTCTTAAATTTTCGATTATAATTTGTGTCACATCAAAAGAAACGTAATCTTCCTCCAAAAATCCAAACTCTGGTTCATCCTCTTTTTCACCAATATCATCGTTTTGAACATTTCCAAATTCACCGTGTAATATTTTGTGAACATGTGTTTCAACTTCATCAACATTCATATTGTCGTTATCATCTTTTACCTCGTATAAAAGTTTTTCTGAGTTTTTCTTATCCTTTCTTATTTTCACTGTTGGAAGTTCAATAAACTGTTCACCATTCTTAGTTTTCTTCATAGTACCCAAAAATTTACCAATTTGAATTTCATCACCATCAACGTCCTTATAACCCTTTTTAAGTTCATTATTTTGTACTAAAAGATTATCTTTAATTTCATCATCGTCAATGTCAGAGTCATAATCATCATAATCATCATGATCATCATGATCATCAACCATTTCTTCATCTTCCAGTTCCTCATCATCGTCTTCATCACCTTCTTCATCACCTTCTTCATCACCTTCTTCATCACCTTCTTCATCATCATCTGCATCTTCATAGTACGATATATGAAACTCTTGATCATTATTGTCATCAACAAATAACACTTCTGATTTTTTGGTTGGTTTTTCCAATTGTACGAATTCCATTGTAGGTTCATAATTCGTTTCCACAACATTCTGACTATTATCAGATATTTCAATCATATCAATATTGCTTTTATCAAAAACTTCAATTACTTCTTTTTGTACTTCAATTGAACCACTTCTCATTTCACACTCGTCTATGTCAGATAAATCATCATTTTCATCTTGTTCATCATCATTTTGTTCTGCGTTATTTTGTTCTATAAGATCAGCTTCAATATCTACTATAGTCTCATTATTCTCATCTCTATATTTTTTATCAGTAAGTGATTCATATTTATGACCTAACAGTTTTTCCATTAAAGTTTTAGATGGATCATAAACTTCCTTTGCCTTCACAAATTCAATAGTCAATTTCCTATAACTTTTATTAAAAATGTTTTCTCTATTCTTACTAGTATAACTCACTTCATTATACATACTATTTTCCTTGAACTTTTTCCTACGTGTACCATGGGTATCATACATCATTGAATTTAAAGACATTTCTTCAACATTTGAGAAATTTCCTCTATTTAAATCAACCATATCATTGATTTCATGTATTTTAGAAGTTCTTAATTTTTTATGAAGTTTAACAGGTGCAGCATTTCTTCTATTGTGTAAAGCTATAAAATCACTTGATAAACCTCTGTTATTGACAAACATATTAATGTCTTGTTCTAATGTTGCTTGACGTGATACTCTTCCACCATGAGATCCTCCCCTACCACCTCTTCCCCGAGACCCACCTCTTCCTCGAGAACCACCTCTTCCACCATTTCTTTTAGCACCAGTACGCCCTTTTCTATTAGCCATTATTCAGATGATAAAAACTCTTGTTTAATCAGAGACTTCCTTAATCAAAACTAAACACCGAGTGTTTTCATTCATGTTAATGCTGTCCAAGTCAAATTTTTTGTGTGTCTTACGTAATGAAATGGCAAATCCCATTTTTCTCATTTTTTCTATTGTTTCCACTGAGTTTACCTATCAATTTAATTTAATTGATGATTTAAATAGTAATATCAGCAGTTGATTGTTTTACGAAGATTAAGGCAGAATTTGGATTGATACAATATGAACAATGAAGCAACAATAAGCAGAGAACAGGATCCAAAGGCTCAACCAAAGGGAATTATTGAGATATGGGATCAATTCATTGATTATACATCAAAAATTGGTGAATCCCCCTCATTAGATTCTACGGAGTTGGTATTATTAGGAACAGTTTACAAAAATCAAAATAATGGTAATGACCACGAAGATAAAGATCAATTAAATCATGAAATGTATAAAAACCATAAAGATCTTGATGATGGTGACATACATACAAATAAAGGTAACACAGAAGGAGGTGCTGATACTGAGCCTTCAGATAAGGACGATAAGGCAATTCGCACGCCTTCCTTGGGTGAAGAGCAATTGATTTCCACATATGTGAAGTGTGACAAAGAAGGTGTGCTTTACCCCTTTCCTGAAAATTCTGGGAGCCCAGAAAACACTGGGGGCAAATCAGAAACGAATGTTACCCATATAAATATGAAGTCTAACTTTCAAACAGGTCCAATGGAAAACATTAAATCATTTTTAAATAAACTCACACAACCAACATTTGATTTTACAAAAAGTAATGCATTTCATTCTAGTATTTTAATTAACAAATGGCCAGAAGATTTTTTAGATGATCTAAATACCCGTCTATTATTCACATATAGGGCTGGATTCCCTTTAATTGAAAGAGACAAAAATGGGCCAAATCCCTTAAGCATTGGGGCCCTACTTCGTGGTTCATTTGATTTAAGTAATGTTAACAAGGGATTTACATCAGATTCAGGTTGGGGATGTATGATTAGAACAAGTCAATCATTATTAGGTAATGCATTGATGAATTTGAAATTAGGAAGACAGTGGCGTTTATATGAATCTAGTGAAGATGATTTAAAAAAACACTGGGATATTGTATCATTATTTGCAGACTCCCCCTGTGCTAGATTCTCAGTCCATAATTATGTTTTATATGCTGCAAAATATTGTGGTAAAAAGCCAGGTGAATGGTTTGGACCATCAAATGCTGCTAAGAGTATCTCTGAATTATGCAATAGTTACCCTGATGTAAGTAATCCTAATATAAATTTGGATTTAAAAGTTTATGTTTCAACTAACTCTGGTGATATTTTTGAAGATGAATTACTCAAAATGGCAATTGATAATTATGAAGATGGTGCACTTTTAGAAGATATTTCAAATGTCAAATTTACTCCAATTTTACTCTTATGTGGAGTAAGATTGGGATTGAATAGTATTAATGAGGTATATTGGGATTTTTTGAAATTAACTTTGAGTATTAAATATGGTGTTGGAATTGCTGGTGGTAGACCATCTTCATCCCATTATTTTTTCGGATATCAAGGTAATAGTTTGTTTTATTTAGATCCACATGTACAACAAAATGCAATTATCCTAGATGAATCTGGTAATATCCCAGAAGAACATAGAGAAGCAATAAAGGAAAGCATACATACCACCCGTATACGAAAATTAGATATCACAAATGTTGATCCTTCAATGTTAGTTGGTTTCTTAATTAAAAATTTTGATGAGTATAAAGAATTCAAACATATAATAGAGACATATGATGCATCAAAAAAGTTTTTGAGCATATACGACAGCAGAAAAATGATAGGTACAATGGAATATGTTGAATCAGTGCTGGATGATGATTTGAATGATTTTGGTGTTGAATCAATGGATGAGGAAAAATATAAAGAAGATAATAGCTTAGAGGACAAGGATGTTGATAATGAATATGGCAATGTTGATGATATTTTTCAAAAACCCACATCCAGCACAATTTTGACAGAAAGCAATGTTAAACTAGATGACGAACTACTCAACCAATATGAAAAAATCGATAAACATGAACGTATTGATGAAGTAACTGTTATTGAAATTGCACCAGTTCAAGAAGTGATAGCTCTTGATACTACTGAATCAGAAATTGAAGTATCTGAAATAGAAACGTCAAATGCACGAGATAACAGCAATTTCATACTATTATCCAATCATGAACGTGAAACACCCATTAGAAATACCCCGATAGCTTAGTGATGGTAATGATTTACCTTGGTTTATTATTTTATAAAAGAATTGTAGAGTAGCTTAAATTAAAATTAAGTCTTTTTAGTAAAAGGTTGTGAAAAAGCGTATTACATAACATTTTTATTACGTAATCTGACGCGAAAAATCATTTCAATTTGGACGTGTACATGAATTTGAAATTTTTGATGATTTTAATTAATGTTCAGGAACAGGTTTTAAGTTTGCTTGAAGTTCAATATACATCGCACAACCAAGAAAATGAATAAGGATGATGATGTATTTTACGGCCAAGAAGAAGAAGGTTTTGAAGAATTGGTTGAAAAAGATTTAGTTAATAAAGATTTTGGTCTTGACAATGAGAATCTTCTGTCTGATTTAGAAAGTGATAGAGAGAACGATAGTGGAAGTGAAGTAAAGGATGATGTTGAAGATTTCGAAGATAAAGAAATGTTAAAAAGAGAAAGTAGATTATCTTCCGTTATGAATATGACTAGAAATCCATTGGCTTTAATGTCAAACAATCTACGTAAAGACGAAGAAAAGATTCAACGTAATATTACAATGCTTTCATCAGCATTGGGAGGATTTGATCCTAATCCACCTAACTCTTATATACTTGGTATGGAAGCATTGGGATGTTTGAAAGATATAAAACAATTATTGAAACAAGTTGATGAAGAAAAACACGTTTTAAATGTTGCATCTGCATGTCATGATAGTGGGTTATTTATTAATGATTTAATACCAATCATGGTTCAATTTGGTGGTCATGGTACAGCAAATACGGAACCTGAAATTATGAAAATCCTTTTAGTCACTTTAGAAATTATAGTGCGTCTTATGACTCCAATGAAATTAGAAAATGATGACGATAATGATCAAGATAAATTAGTTACAAAATTAAGAAGAGCACAGATTGAATATAAACATCGTTTATTACATTATAAAAAGGGTAAAATATTCAAAATATTAATAAATTTAATGTTACCAATTTTGGAACTAGAAAAGAAAGATATGACTAGACGTGATAAAGTTATTTTGAATTTATGTTTGACATTGTTCAATAATGTGTTGAGAATTCAACCATCTGATGCCAAAGTTGCTAAAAAGAATAGAAGTAATATAGTTCATGTTTTTCAAGCATTACCAAACGGAATTTCTGAAAATGATATATCTTTGGATGTCGTTTTCCAAATTTTCAAGAAATATCACGTTCTGTCAGTCATTCAAACAATCGCTTCTAATTTATCCAAGGAATTTGATACTGAAATTTTAGGAACTTCATGTTTAGATTTCTATTATTACACATTATTATTCGTTGATCCAACTGAACTATCTGAAGATACGAACACCATATTAAGCAAAACTCAACAATTGGCCCAAAATTTAAGATTAAGTGATGCTCTATCAGAATCCCAGAATAATGAAAATACTTTAAGTGCCACTAATTCAAAGCTACTACTATTACAAGAAGAAGAACATAACAATTTACGAAAATTTAAATCACGAAGTTCTACTAGACATGCGCATTTTGGTTCTTTGATTAATATACAGGATAATAAGAATACTAACCGTGTCTTCTCAGGTCAAGATAAACTTTTCAATAATGATTTATTATCAGTTTTAGATTCCAATGCGTCTAAAATTTTATCCGGTAAACATACAAATAGACAAAAAATCGGACTTACAGATCAACCAGAAAAGTTTGCAAAACTTAATAGAGATACTAGAAAAGTTGTTAATAAGTTTGTCAATGATTTCAGAGAAAATGGTTTTCACGTTATGTTTAAGGAAATCAATAATATTCTTATCAATAGAGATACTTCAGATGATTTTACATTTCATTATCATTATTTTTTTGTTATCAACTGGATGCTAAACTATGAAAAATCTTTCCAATCACATAAACAAAAAAGTATAAATAATTTAGAAAGATTCAAATACTTATTTTGCTGTTTTGAAGGACGTTCACTAAAAATGATGATGAATAGAACCATACCCCATTTTCTTGAAATTAAAAATTATGAATGTCTGAACATTACCATTTCCATTTTCAAAGAAATTCTTAATTTATTATTGATGATTCATTCCTACCAAAAATTCAATGATACAAGACTTCTGAGTGAAGATAAACTATTATTAAAAGGACTTGTTTCAAGAGCTGAAGGTTCACTTAGATTGATTTTTGAAGTTGATTCTGAAATTACTACATTATTGCGTTATCCACAAAATGCTCATAAAAAAGGCTCATCCATTGCCCTTGGAATGATAGAATTTACAAATGTCCTATTCAAAACAATTAATTATATCTCTAGATTAGATCCACCAATTATGTTATCCAATAAAAATCGAGAAGATTTCAATGAAAATAACGAGTTTATTGGTGATATGGAAAGATTGACTAATAACAGACGTGTGATAAAACTGAAGAAATTGGATATCAATTTATGTGACAAATTCAAAACTATTTTATTTAGTGATCACACTGTTTCTACCCATATTTGGTTATTTTTACAATACAATGAAATTGATGAAAAGAAACTGGGTTATTGTTTATCATATTTTAGTAAATTATTAGAAGATTGGAAATCTAATATTTTAAAGTTGGTTAGATTAGATTTCATGTATGCACTTCATGAGTTGAAAACTTCACAAATATCAGATAAGCTAAAATCAGAGTTTGGTATGTTACTTAATTACTTTATGCATCATTTCACAAAACTTTCTCTGACAAACTCCAAATATCTTTTACTCGAACCAATGTCTTTTAATGAAATGACAGATTTAGAAATTAGACAATACTATATTTCAGGTGATCCATTCTCCGGTGGTCTGAACCAAAAGGAACAGAAAAAGGCTGATTTTCATGGTAATAAAGATATCTCATTTGCTGATGCACACATTTCAGATAATGAAAAGATTTCATTAATTGTATCATACTTATTTTACAAGGATAAAATTCATATCGTTGAGTCACTTGTTCAATTTTTATCTCAATGGTGTTTAGAGTTAACGCATGCAATAACTCCGTCCACTGAATTGATTGGAAAATTAGGTAGTTATAGACTTCAAGGTTTAATTTTCAAAGAATATAATATGGATCCTTATTTCAGAGAACTTTGTAAAATTGGAGGAATTCTGAATGGTGTTCTTCTTGGACGTGATTCAAATAAATTGCTATCATATAAACAATCAATTGATGTTGCTATAAATACTCCATTGAATGACGAAGATTTAGAAAATAAATTTATTGATCCAAACTTTCTGGACAAGGAAAAAAGAAAATTATATAAGAGAAGTATAGGAGAAGATTCCGATTCCGATTCTGATGGTCATCATGGATATGGTAGTGAAGGTATTGATGATGGAACTGATAATGAACGTGGTGACGATGATGATTTAGCAGGAAGTGAAAGTGATGCACCAATGGATGAATTAGAAATGCTTGAAGCTACACTTAGAGATTGTGAGAATAGAGTCAAGGGTAAAGCAATGAAAAGAACCGCGGACGGTAAATTAGTTGCTATGGGTAAAAAGAGAAAGGAAAAGAAACATAAATCAAAGAATGATAAGCTTAGAAATAAAAAGAAATTAAGAAAAAGAAGAAAGATTGTCAAGGATGATGATGAAGTTTTATCTGATACTGAAATCTTACGTAGAGCACACCTATCCAAAGATAGAATTGAAGATAGTGATGAGGATATGGATGATGAAGTTTTCTTTGAAAGAGAAATGAAATTACAAAAATTATTACAAAAACGTCACGGTCAAATTACGAAACAACAGTATGATTCTCTGATGAATAATACCTTGGATCTGGAAAATGTCAGTGATTTAGATGATTGTTTAATTGGTGATCAAAATACTCAATTAGGTCCACAAACTGCAGCACTTAATAAACCTGATACAGATTCATTGATGACATTATTAAAAGGTACTCAAAACCAATTTGAAGAAGAAGGTAGTGAAAGTGATAGTGAAAGTAATAGTGATGATGATGAGGATAATGATAGTGATAGTGATAGTGAGAATGAAAAATCTGATAATAGTGATAATAATGAAAGTGATAATAACAATGGTGTTGAATCTGAAAATGATTCCGACGATAATGGTTCCGACGACAGTGGTTCTGACTCTTCCAATGATAATGAGAACATGGATGAGTTTGATGATGAAACAATTGGAATTAGTAAACGTAAGTCAACCAGTATTATCAATGATGATGAAGATTTAAGTGATGACAATGATTTAAGTGAAGATGATATTGTCAAAGAAACTAATGATGCCATGGAAGATATTGTTGAATCATCAGAAAGTATTAATATCAAAGGTACCGGTGAAGTGGATAATGAGAACACAAAATCATCAGAATCAACTGAACCAGCTGAAATTGATATATTTGCAAGTTTGAAACAAGTTCATGATTTAATTAACACTAACATTACTGAATAGTTTTTATAAAAGCATATATAAAGTCCAAAAAATAGAAAATACTTATTCTGCACAATGATTCGTTCCGGACGAACTGTTTATGCTTTGTGATATTGTCTGGAAAGTGGATAAAAACATTACTGTAAACCCAAAAATTGCACACGCATAATATGGTGTTTGTTGTAATTTTGTCTTGTTTTCTCTAGTCATTTTATTATAACATAGTGGTGGTAGAATATATGCTAAAAGTGAACCTGAAGTTGCACCAACAATTTCTAAAACAGCCCCCAAGTTACATGTTATTATGGAAACACATAAAGGAATAAGTAATAAAATAGATGTGACAAATGTATGTTGAAATGTTGTGAAGTTTTGAGCTTCAAATGAAGGTTCTTTTCTTCTTTTGAAAATAGTATATAAGTCTTTGATAACTTCTCTTATAACGTAAATTTCTAATGGTAACGTTGTAATCATATTTAAACCGAAACAAAATCTTGCGACGTTGATAAGCCAATCATTATTTGGGAAATTGTTTAATATGTTTCCCTTAGTTTTATCTCCAAAATTCATAAATCCGCAAATGCCTAATAAGGCACATAAAAATCCTGATATAGCACAAGAGTAGTGAATGATTCTGTTGAATCTGTCTAATGTTGGTACTTTAATTGAATCATAAATAAAAGTAGTGTTATGATGACAAACAAGCGCAAATGATATAACACTAATACCTTGAAATATATTTGCATTGATTATATATTCCCAATTTGAAATACTACCTTTGTATATTTCATCAACAAATGGTGCTTTGAATATTACAATCGATATAATCAGAAACATACTAATCAATGCCAGTCCACTAGCTCTAGCTAACAGAGATATATCACGAATCAATGATAATGGGAAACAAATGAAACAGATACAAAATGTAATAATAAAGTTCCTACTCAAAAGAAAGGATATCAATTCTGATTCTTGTACTTTCTCTGAAAAAATACTTCTTAAAAAATGAGGTATTGAATCACCAATAATAATAGTGAATCCTATACTTCCACCAACTGCAAAGAAACCTTGTGAAAAGAGAACCACAATTTTTCCAAAGTTACCATATGTATGTGAAATACATCCTGTATATGTTTTAGAACCAGACAGTTTTGTATTAACGACAATCAGTCGTAATGTCCAATCATTCATAAATGTTAGAATAACCATTAAAATAGTTCCCATTAACAGACCAGAGTTTAGGAAAGCCATTGGAATTCCCACTATACCAGCACCAACAATTGAGTTTGTCATATTGAAAAAGGCGTGTTTGAGATTGGATGTTCCTCCAAGAATATTTATATCTGGTACCTCTTCCTGCTCATTCTCGTTTTCAATAGACAGAGGGTCCAGTATACTTATTTCATCCTCTATTTGATCATTATAACGAGGCAATGGACTATCTTCTATATCAGGTAATGTGTTATATTTCCAAGACATTGAGTATTTGATATTTACGTATTATAAAAACGATAAGACAAAAAAATTACTTAACTCTGATGTAAACATCGATAAAAAATATAGAAACACCGAAACTGGCAAACGACATAAATAAAAAAAAATCATGTCAGCAGCAATGAAGACAAAATATGTGTCATGACACGACATCGGCAATGTCGTGAAGTCCCCAATTTTACCAAGGATTTAAAAAAAATTTGGAATTTGGCGATGCTAGTTTCATGAAGCGACCCTTGATGAATGGAAATATATTAAGATGGAGTGTCTACAGTGCTTTTGAAATATCTCTCTCTGTTTTTTCTCTTGTTAACGTGTTTTGAAGATACTGACACACTGGGACTTATACCCTATATACTTTCTGTTCTCTTTGTGCTCTTTGTTTCCTCAAAACTTGATCAATTTCAATATAATTTAGTCATTTATCTTTCAAACAATATTATTTCCGCCTGATTGAAAAGATAGTTAAAGATAATCCTGAGTCAAGCAAACACTATATTATTCCAGCTTGATATTACACTGTACACATATTTATAATTATCAACTCTATTGTTGTTAATACATTCAATTCTTATATTATATCCACTTACTTTTATTTTTATTTTAAATAATTCACCTATTTATTCAATTCAATTCAATTCAATTCAATTATATTTCAAACTTTTTCCAATATGAAGTCCTCATCCTTTAAAAAATCAGATTCTGGTAACTCTAATGGTGGAATAATGAACTCATTGATGGGTAGTATGCGGAAAAATTCCAAACAGCAAAACAATTCAAATTCACAGCCTTCATCACAAGATTTTGATCAAATACAAATTAGCCACCCTCAACCATTAAATGGTAATTTATCAAGATATACAACCAACTCTTCAAACTTATCCGATTTTCAACACTCAATAGCTTCATCATCACATCAAACTCCAAGTAAATCTTCATTTTTTTCAAGATCTAAAAACCAAAGTGAAACTCCAGTTGGAGATAATTTATCAAAAGTTAACACTAATTCCAGTTTTTTATCAAATAATCCATCTCATTTATTACCACAATCACATAGTAAGAAACTTTCTAGTGTTGGATTTAGAAAAGCTCATAGACATACAATCTCAGATGATTTTGAGTTAGAGCGTCCTAATGATCCTGCGGTAATTGAAAAAATGTTTGCTGAAGTTATGCAAACAAGAGAGTTTGAAAAAATACCAGAAAGGGCAAGGGTAGAAATGTTAAACTATTCAGTTGAGAGAAAATGGATGCTTATTCGTCAACAAAAAATTACAGAGTTTAAACGTCAACATGTTAGAGACAATGAAACTAAATCACCAACCAAAGGAAAAGATCCTATTCAATTACAAATGCATTCACAAATTGAACCATTAGCATTTGTCACTTTACTGATGAGTAACACTATTACGTCTGAACAATTAAAAGAGTTATACGTTTATTTAACATCCGAAGATTTAGAATGGATGAAAGAATTCCTAAAGAAAGATGGTGCCGTTTGTTTATGCAATGTGCTGAACAATTTATACAAAACCAAACCGTTATTAACTGAACTATTGAATCCGTCATTGAAAAATCAAAAAACTTTTATCAACATCAGTGATACTTATAAAAACATTATTGAAAAAGAACAAAGATTGTTTAAATGTATTAAAGTCATTGCATTATCAACTGTGGGGTCAGAAAGTATATTGCAAATCTTGTCACTTTTCATACCAGTGATATTTAGCGGTATGTTTTCACCAGTTGCTTCCATTAGACTATTTGCATCAAAAATTATTGCACATTATTCATTTGTGATCGGGAATTCGGAATATCTATTTAGAACACTGAGAAAGAATGTAAATGAAAATTGCCATTTGATGTTCATCAAAGAATATTATACCAATAGCACAACCAATTTTAGACTAGATGATCGTTCTCAAATTCTCCTAAATTCTTTACCTAATGTATCAAAATGTGAATCCTGGATTTGGTGTGTGTTACGTGCACTTCGTGGTTTTGGTAAAATGGGTTCTCGTGTTGGTTTATTTCCTGAATTCGAATATAGAGGTTATATTGATAATGATTTTATTCAACAATATACAGAAGCAACGTTAATATTAATAAGATTTTTTGTTGAAAAATCTGGAAATTTGAATTCACGTTTCCAAATGAGAGCATATTTGGAAAATGCTGGTTTAAGTGAATTAATAGATGGATGTCAATTATTTCATATACCTGGTGTTGATAGAATAATTACTGATATTGAAACTATAAAGGAAAATGATGAACTAGAATTGAAGAAAACTAATGAATTCAAAATGAAACAAATCAATTTCCAAGATCCAGTATCTTTATTAAAAGCATTATATGAAAGTTCTAGAAATACCAAAACTGGTGAACAATTGAAATC
The DNA here is from genome assembly GCA_030579415.1 of Pichia eremophila. NCBI lineage: Eukaryota > Fungi > Ascomycota > Pichiomycetes > Pichiales > Pichiaceae > Pichia > Pichia eremophila. The sequence goes on along the minus strand of JAKTQW010000197.1, from coordinate 49,869 downwards.
TTTAGTCCAAAATATCTTTTTGAGTGCAAATACATTAGTTGAGGAACATCCAGAAGATTTAATGAGAAACTTAAAACTTACCAATGATTTTGTTAGTAATATAACAATGTCAAATTCAAATGAGAATAGTAATATGAATATCAGTATTAATAAATTATTAGCAGCATATAGAAGTGATGATATTGCTAAAAGGGCTATGGAAGAACAAAAAGAAGCTAAACGTAAAGTTGAAGAACTTGAAGCTGAAAGAGATAATCTTAAACGTCAACTTGATGAAGGTTCTAATGGTTTAATTCAAAGATTAAAGGATGAATTAGATGAAAGAGATAATTTATTAACAGGTATGAAAAGAACTATTCAATTTAAGGAAAATCAAATTCAAAACCTTAATCGTAAAAATGTTCTTCAAAAGCAAAAGAATGAAGAAGAAATTAGAAAATTATTAATTGCTGCTCATAGTAAGGAAAAACCGGAAAATCAATTTGCAACTTTAAAATCAACACATCATAGGAAAACATCATCAACTTCTAAATATTTACCAGGTAAAAATAAACATCAACATTTAAAATCCAGTATGTCCGCATTAGAAGGTTTGGAAAAGGAAGCTAGAGATTTAGAGAATATGGATTTTGATGAATTTCTTGATAGTATTCCAGAACCACCTGCTATTGTTTTATCAAAGGGAAGATCATTAAAAGATCGTGATGCTGATTTAGTTACATTAAATTCCTTAAGGAAAAGATTAGATTTCCTTCAAAAAGATGCTAATAAAGTTATTAAATTACAAACTGATTTAGAACATCAAGAAACATTAGAAAAAAAGAAACTTGAAGCATTGGATAGATTGAATAAATTACAAAGTTCTATTGATTCATTGAAAATCCAAGAATTAGAATTTGATAATGAAAATAAATCAAAGCCAAGAAAAACACTTGATCCTGCAATGACTTCATTTGAAAAATTAGATACTACACGTTCAAAACAATTAAGAGCTGAATTAAATGGAATTGAAGAATTATGTTCAAATTTGAAATTTCAATTGAGTTTAAAGGATGATGAAGTTTATGATGAAGATCCTGAAAGAATTATTCGTGATGTTGAAGAAAAATATTCAAATGGTTTGAAAGTTCAACCTAAGGCTGAATTTTCTGCTGGTCCAATTATTACTCCTCAAAATATTAATAAATTAAATGCTCAAGAAATGAAACCATTCCTAGGTGAATTAGAACAAAAAGTTGCTAAACAAAAACCATTCAATATGATTACAACTACAACTGATTTTTCAAATGATAATGATGATGATCAACCTGAAGCTACTGGAAACACAAACTTTGCTCATAGTGATGTTGTTACTGTTAATAAAAATCAAAATCCTGGTAATTATGTTAATGCTAAGGTAAGTACATCTGATATCGAAACTGAAATTCCAAAACTTCATAGTGATGATTTTAACTATGAGCCTAGAAATACTATGCGAAATAACATTGTAAATAAAAGAATGTCCGTTGTTGGTTCAGTTAATACTGAATTTGAAGATTACTTTGAAGATGATGATTTTGTTGAATACCATGATGATGCTAGAATAGAAAGAATGAATCATCCAAAGAAAGGACATATGACTCTGCATTCACCATTAGATGAAGAATTTGATGAAGATGATGATCATGATATCAGTGGTATTTCAAAAGAGAAAAATATTAAAAAATTGAATGATTTTGTTAATGATGATTCTGAAATTAGTGATGATGATAAAAATGAAGCTGATGATAAAACTATTCCTATAAAAGCTAAACATATTTCAGAAGACATCTCACTCCTAGTTCCATCTTCAATTCACAATACTATTTCACCACCCCCTCCTCCACTAGCTCCACCACTTCCACCATCCATATCTAGTACTTCTTCAATTGCACCACCGCCTCCTTCTCCTCCTCCTTCATTCCCTTCAGTTGGTAATGCGGGTATGCCACTACCACCTCCACCACCTCATCCGCTTCCTGGAATGGGTGGAATGCCACCACCACCACCACCACCGTTACCGGGAATGGGAGGACCTATACCCCCACCACCACCATTATCATTTGGAAGTAGGAAAACATCACCAATGATGTCCCCAATATTATCATCACCATTTGATCATTTACCAAGAACCAAAAAGAAATTAAAGCAATTACATTGGGAAAAAATTGATGACATTGATAATTCACTTTGGTCAGATATGGATATTTCAATATTTGCTGAAAAATTCAGAGAGAAAGGTATTTTTGATAATATGGAAGATTTATTTGCAGCATTTGAAGCTAAGATGAATCCACGTAATACTAAAACTGCAGTTGAAAAGAAATCATTTTTAAGTCAACAACAGAGGCAAGAATTTAATATTTGTTTACAACCATTGCATAAGGATACAGATGAGGAAATTGTTTTAAAAATCTTACATTGTTCACCAGAAATTACTGAAAAGGCAAAAATTATGGAATTACTGGGTAAATCTGAATTATGTGAAATTTCCAATACATTAGGTAAAAATCTTGAACCATATTCAACTGAATGGAATTCTGAAGGTATTGTTTCTAAACCAGATAAAGATCCAAAGGAATTAGCAAGGGCTGATAGAATTTATTTAGAGACATTTTTCAATTTAAATCATTATTGGAGATCACGTATGAGAGTTTTAAATTTAATTTATTCATTTAAGGAAGATTATAATATAATTTCTGAACAATTAAGTAAAGTTGAAAAAGCCACACAAAGTATTGAAGGATCAGATGCATTAAAACAATTATTTGAAGTTATTTTATTATTAGGTAATTATATGAATACAGATAATAAGAAGGCATTTGGTTTTAGATTAAGTACATTACAGAGATTGAATTTTTTGAAGAATAATAATAACTCAATGTCATTTTTACAATTTTTAGAGAAAATTATACGTAAAGATTTCCCTGAGATTCAACAATTTCTAAAAGATTTACAACCAGTTAAGAATGCGTCAAAGGTTTCAATTGAGCATTTAGAGAAGGATTGTCTTACATTAATTTCAAGTGTTAAAAACATTGATTCATCATTAAGTAGTGGTAATTTAAGTAATAGTGGATTATTTCATCCAGAGGATAAATTTTTAAAGATTGTTTATAGAGAATTACCAACCATGAGAAGAAATGTTGCTAAATTAGAGGATAAAAAGATTGTTGTTATTGAAATGTTTAATAATGTTATGAAATATTTTAAGGAAGATCCAGATGCAGATGAATTTGCTAGAAATTCCTTTTTCCAAAAATTTTCTGATTTTAGTGAAAGTTATGAAAAAGTATCAAAGGAGAATATTGCATATGAGGAAGTTGAAAGGAAACAAGAAGAATCTTTAAGAGTTAAAGAGGAGAATAAGAGAAGAAAAGAGGAAAGAATTCAAAATACTAATATTGATTTAGAAAAATCTATTGATTTATTAAAGAATTCTAGATTACCTGAAAAGAGGAATAAATTAAAAGAATTAATTGTTACATCAATCAATAGTGCATCTGCTAGTACTGTTAATACTGATATAAGTGATAATACTAATAATAATGATGGTGTTAATAATATTAATGATAAATTTACTGATGGAACAATAGAAGTGAAAGGTATTGTACATGAAGAAATAAAGGAAGAGGAGAAAGGAGAAACATTTTCTGAGACACAATCGATAACATTAGAGGGATACACCGTTGGAGCTGATGGTAGAGTTATTAGTCTGCAAGATTATATTAATGATGACATTGAAAGTGATGTTGCTGATGTTTCAATGTTGAGTGAACGACTGAAAAGGAGGTTACGTGAAGGAAGTCGTCGTGCCTCTGAAAGTATGTAAATAATGTAAAATAATAAATAAAATTTAATAAAATAAATAGTAAAACCTTAAAATGATATTAAAAGATAATAATATTCATAAAAGTAATTTTATTTGATTGAATTTTTTCAATAAACTTTATAAATATTAAATAAGTATAATAAAATATCGGAACAAACAAGAACGGCGGTTCAATAGGAATTTGGAAAAACTTACACGGATTTAAACCCAATTTTAGAGCGAAGTGCAGCAAAAATAGCAAAAGGGAACATTTGACGTACTATTTCTCGTTTCTTTTTCTTAAGATGATAAAAATCTCAAAAAATCCCCAACAGTTTTGCAAATGGGTATATTAGGAGCTATTGAGTTGTAATGTTCAGTATTTACATTTATTTGTATTCAAATTACACATTTCTTTGGGTACAATTTAGTTTTTGTGTAGTTTTTAATTCATTCTGTATAGACTACAACTAGGGTATGTAGATAACCCTGAAAAATATATACATTAAAAAATATCTCAAAACGATAGAATAGAGTGTTTCAAAACTAATTGATTAAAGGGAAACATTGCGGGTACTTTAACAATAAGATAGCTTTTTTCTTGGTAAAAGTTTTCCTACGAAACATTTCTTTTTGTTGTTTATTTTCTTTTATTATCTTATTCCCCAGGACACTTTAATCAGTCTATATTTCATAATTCTTAAATCATTACGTATACCTTTGTAGTTCCGTAGTATGCTAAACAGTACAACTATATATATCTATTGAACTAATTGATTAATTGATTGATTCTTTTCTTTTTCTTTTACAGTCAAATTTACGGATATTACAACAAATCACACAGCTTATCTTTGATCTCTAGAGATAAACCGAAGACTTAGAGTTTTGGGAATTATTCTTAAATCGCTAAAAAATATATATTATAAGTAGGAATATATTTACTATAAATAAATCCAAATTCTATTTCCAAGATATACTCTACACATATAGAAGCCAGTCCACAGAAAAAAAATTAATTTCTCTTTTTGACATATCGTGTTAAAACCAGCCATAATATATTTTAGTTATCAAGCATAAATTGTGCCGTTATCCACTGATTATATTCTATTTTTTTATCTGTTTAGATCACCGAACTGTTTTTCTGCCCTCAAATCAACAACTATACATAGTATTTAAACCATATCTAACACAATCAACGGATTTATTAAATCTATACAATTTTAAGTGGTCTGATATTATAAAATTAGTCTATATCAAAATAGCCGAGAACTGAATACAGAATATATTTTATACAAACATATAACAGACAAATATACAGCAATTATATTACAATAAAATATGTATAATACCACAACTAAGAGGCGATTGGACTCCATTAATGAAAGACATACTGTTCATTCAAATCATCATATCAATTCCACTGGAACTTACGAAGCTTCAAATTCAAAAGACTCTATTAAAATTTTAGGTTCTAACAATAATCGTCATCATAATAGAAATGATAATATTATTAAGAATTCTACCTCTAAATCAAAGACTAAAACAAAGACTAAAACTAAAGGTAGGGGACCAGGACGACCAAGGGGCAGTCTAAATAAAGCAACTATTGAAAGGATAAAAGCTGAAGAAGAAGCAATCAAATTATTTAAATTATCAAACCCCGATATACCTTCATATAATATTGTTGATTATTCAAATCATGATAATAACGTTCAGGTGAATGATTATAATACTATCAATGATAAGGATAAAAATTCAGCAAATCATCAAAGAGATCCTCATGATAGAGAGGCAAAACGTGATTATTATGATGGAAGTAATTATGGAATAAATTCATCTTATCCTATTATTAATGAACAGCAAAATAACAACAACAATAACAATAACAATAATAATAATAATAATAATAACAATATTAATGTCAATGAACAAAATAAAATTTACAATTATGAATTCCAACAATCGAGAAACCCATCCCAAATGCAACTACAATTGCAACCCCTAATGTCAGTACCTATCAATGGTAATGATAATTTTAATAGATCTTCAATCGAAATGATTCAACCTGCTCAAATAGTTTATGATGCTAATGAATCAATAATGTACAATGCACGTCAACAACAAATGGTTATCGGACATCCATACCAACAGCAACCAACACAACAGAGCCAGCCACTACAAAATATACAACAATCTCAATCTCCACAACATCAAACACAATCACAATCACAATCACAATCACCACCTCAAGCGCCAGCTACAGTGCAAATTAAATACCCTCCACAACCACAAGCTCCCATTCAAGTTCAATACCCTCCACCACAATCACAGCAACAAGTGTCACAATCGTATGAAGCATTACCTTATGTGCCTATTGTCAGATATTCTCCAAATACCATTTCTAATGCAATTTATCAAACTCCACAAAACGTCCCGGGGATTATCTTCAATACCCCCGTTTACAATAATTCTTTTTATCAACCAATGATTCCCAAATATCCTCAAAGTACTCAAAATATTCAAGAAACTATCCATGAAAGATTTTCACAAGATAAAGATGAAAAATATAATGGATATTATGGAAAAAGGTATAGTATACCATATGGCGATACCCCTAAAAGTATATCCGCTAAAATAGTGGAAGAATCTAATAATATTGAAGAGAGGCCTTCGAATTTAACAGAGCCAAGATATAGTTCAAGTTCAAATAGTTGGAGTAAATATTCATCATATTCATTACCACCAAATTATTATCGTTCATCGCAAAATTCAATAACAGGTCCAAATATGGTCCAATATACACCATTTCCAACACCACCTAAATATTCATCATCTTCCTCACAGGAAATTATAATTAAGAATCCTAGTGGCAATCCTAGCAGCAATCCAAGTACAAATCCCAATACAACAACTTCGGATACAGTGCAAAAAACTTTCCCAGCTATTTCACAACAACAGAATCTTTATTATTCCTCACAATCTAATTTCCAAAGTTCGAATATCAAAACAATAAATGAAGATGAATATGATGAACAAGCCTCTAATGGGAACCAAAGCTATTCACTTAATAATGAAGACAGCAGTCACAGTAATAATGATTACTCAAATCCAAATAATCGTCCAATATCAAGACCAAATTCAAGACAAAAACGAATAACAAATGTTGGTTTCCCATCACCCGAAATTACACAGCAATACCAATCATCGTGGTCAAATATAAGACCACCACCACAAACATACTCAAATTCTAATAGTAGTTATGTTACTGTACCAGTATCTGTCCCAATACCTATAACTACAGTACCAGTTTCTGTATCATTACCCCCTCCAATGAATAATAATTTAAATATAGGATATAATAATAATAATATTACATCAAATATTAATTATAATTCAAATTTTACAAATCCTTATAGTAATCGTAAATACGGTTCTTATAGTAGTACAGATATAAATAATAATAAAGTACAATATGTTAAAAATGAATATACACCATATGGCTATAATGATTCAGTTAATAGAAGTAGAAAAGGATATGGAAATACAACTGAAAATGCTCTAATGGATAGAAATACAACTGGTGGTGTTAGTAATGATAGTAATGGTGATAATGTAAGATAGAATTACAATATGTATTTTATAACACTTAAACAATTTTTTATAGAGTTTAATCATTAATAAGAAATAATAATTACCGAAAAATTATTCACCACGTAATAATGATAAAGCAGCTTGTAATTCCTTTATTGCAGTTTCAATATCTTCATAATTAAGTGCACTAATTGCAAATTTAGCCTTACGTTGAGCATTTGAGATAATCTCTTCCTTGTTCCAAATAGTTTGAACTTCTTCCTTAGTTAGTATTTTAGAAATTGTTGGATTTGGTTGGATTACTGGTTTAGATGGTGCAACTGCGGGCGCAGGTGTGGAAGTTATCACTTCAGCTTTAGGCTTTTCTGGTAGTTTTGGAGATTCAGGTCTGATATCAGATTCAGGAGCTGTAGGTAATCCTAAACTATTTTTCCTTCCCTTTATTAATACCGGAGTTGATGGCATTTTCAATTCACCCTTGATGTCATTTGGTGGAGTTGGTAAAGTAACTGAGCTATCATTGATTTCTTCTTCATTTGTTTCTTCATTGATATTATCACTACCTTCTAATTCTTCCAATTCCTTTAATTCCTCAGCAGTTGCATAATCATTGATATCGGTACCATTCTTTAATGCTTTCAATATTCTAGTAGCATGAAACTTTGCGTATTTAATATGTTTATGAATTTCATTACTTTCAGTATCATAAAAATCCGGCCATAATTTAACTACTTCAATAAATGTCAGGAAAGCTTTAAAAGAGACAGCGGTCTCTCTAGTTGCAGTATGAGTTTCAACTGCATTAACAGCATTTTTGAAAATATTTAATGAAAATCCTAGTATTAATTTAAATGATTTTTCCTTATCTGATAAAACGTCCATAAACTGCGGCATTTTCTCTTGAAATTCTGTTCTCTCATCTTCAATTGTATTTAGTAATACTTCAATATATATTGTTGCATTTGAATCAGTTAAATGTAATTGAGATTCCATAATTAATTGAGCTGCATATAAGTAACAGAAATATGATACAAGTGGTTGTACATCAATAAGCTCTTGTGCTCTTTGTATATAACTCCCAACCAATGGTTTAAGGGAAGCTGGGATGTCATTAATGGAAGGTTCGTCTTCTGTACTCATGTCTTGATACCGTACAGTATATAATTACAATAAAACACGGTTGTTAATTAACCACTGATTAATACAATCTATTATCAATCCCCATATTAAATAAATACCTAACAAAAGCTTACGTAACAAATTGAGTGTAAATTTAACGCTTTTGCGTGTTATTTTCATTTCATTTCATCTTCTATTTTTATGGGTGAAACCTCTTTTTGGTGGACTTTTTTTTGATACTGTTTCAATACAATTTGATGATGACAATGGATATGGATATGGATATGTCACATATGCAGAATTTGGACAATGGTGAGAAGATTGATGGTCAAGAGGGAATGGAATTGGATCATGAGGATGTTACTGGATCCCCCCTCTTACCAACTCAACCAATCAGCGACACCGAACACGTTGATCATGAAACTGACACGCTGAATAAAGATGATGTTATTAAACCTGATGGTGATATGAATGTCTCTTCAATGAAGAGGAAATCTTCAATAAATCATGGTAATGAAATTAACGATAATAAGGATAGTAATGATGGTGATAAAGGTACGGATAATAATAATAATAATGATAATAATAATCCACCTCAGAGTCCTACAAAACGTTCAAAGCAAGAATCATTATTAAGTACAGAATTAAAATATTTTGATCATGATTTGATACTTGGTAATGAAAATGCCCCTTTCACTTTAAAACCTTTAAGTGAAGATAATATTGTTAATGAGAATTCTAAAGTTATAATGTCATCATTATTTTTACCATATCAAAATGAAGTTACATTGGATCAAATACTTTCAAATGAAATTTCAATTGAAGGTGATGAAGAGAATGTTGGAACTAATAAGAAATCAATTATTAATAAGGACGAAATTAATATTGATGTACCAATTGATGATAATGGACAAACTGCATTACATTTAGCTGCAACATTAGGTAAAATTTCATTAGTTGAAGAACTTATTAATAAAAATGCCAATAGATTTAGAGGTGATAATGAAGGTCAAACAGCATTAATTAGAGTTGTTCATACAACTAATTGTTTTGAATTATTATGTTTTAGTGAATTATTAGATTTATTATATCCAACAATTACATTATTAGATAATAGAGGTAGAACAATTTTACATCATATTTCAATGTCATGTGGATTAAAGGGTAGATATGATTCTTCTAAATATTATTTAGAGACATTATTAGAATGGGTTGTTAAAAAGGGTAATAAAGTAAAATCAAATAATTCATTAACATTAACAAATTTTATTAAAGATGTTGTTAATAAATCTGATAAATATGGTAATACATGTCTTAATTATGCAACTTTAGCAGGTAATAAATATATTGTATCGCAATTATTAGATATTGGTGCTGATCCTTATAAGGCAAATAAAATTGGTGTTACACCTGGTGATTATGGTATTGATGTTGATAGTACAATTAGTAATGGATTTTTATCAACTTTTAAAGATACTGAAATTGATAAAGAAATTAATAATGGAAAAGTAAGTTCAATTGATGAAAAAAATGAAATTGAAAATAAATCAACTATTGGTGGTGATGGTGAAAATGATAAAAATAATATCAGTAGACATAATAATAATCATAATAATAATAATCATAATAATAACAAAAATAATGAAAATAATAATAATAATAATAATAATAATAATAATAATAGTAGTAATAATAGTGATACCAATGACAAAAAAGATGTTACTGATAACAATAATACGAATAATAAACTTAACTCTGGTAGTGAGTTTAAAGAAAAATTTAATAGTCTTGAAATACTGGATTCAATGCAAAAATTTATTGGTGATATTGGTAAAGAATTTCGAGAAGAAATGAAAGAAAAATATGAACAAATTGATAGACTAAATCCTATTTTGAAAGAGAAAACATTAGAATTATCATATAAACGTAAACAATATGATGAATTACAGACTATGATTGGTAAAATAACTAAAATGAGTAATAAGATTGAAAATCTAAATAAAGCAATTGAGGAAGAGGAAAGAGAGTTTCAATCAGAAATTCAAAATTTAACTATTGATATTAATCAAGACAATTGTTTAGGAGAATTTGATGCAGATCAACCATTTACAATTACATCATTATATGAAGATGTTGAGAAAATTGTTGAACAACTATTACAAGAAAGTGTTGAAAAATCTCAAGAAAAAGATGTTGTTAAAGAGAATGAAACAGATGATGAAAATATCGATGAACTTGAAATATTAAAGAATATATCAGTTAATGATATTTTAAAACATTATCAAAAGAATAATATTGAAGAAATTATAAAAGATATACCACCAAGTGTTGTACTTGATGCACGTATACGTGCATATAAGGAAAATAACTCAATTTTAGAAGAAAAAATGAAACAAAGAAAGAATTTAAATAAAGAACTTGAAGCACAATTTCGTCGTATAATTGGAATATGTATTAATACAGATCCTGATGAAATTGATGATAAATTATTAAGTAGTTTATTATTAAGTGTTGAAAATGATCCAGATCCTGAATTAGGTCAAATACGTAAAGTATTGCAAATAGTCGGTGAAAGAGGAGATGATGGTTCTGAAAGATGAACTGAAAGTACCAAAAAAGAAGTAAATTGAAATAGGTATATAGATATCGGTAAACCGATGGTGTTGGTGGCTTGGTAAAATAAGTAACTGTTTTTTTTGTTTTTTTTTTTTTTGATAAGAAGGAAAAATTGACCTCGCCCTGGTTATTATTTAAACCATTGGAGTTTACTTACTCCTTGATGGCAAAACTTCTTTCCTTTGTTTCCCTTTTTTCTTTTGTTTCTTTCTGTATAATTTACCTAAATACAATGACTGCTGCAAATGATAACGAATTAAAATCTTATATTGTTGTTTTAAAGGATTCTTGTGATCAAAATGATTTTCGTAAAACAATTGAATCAATTGATAATGCATCAGTAGAGAAAGAATTTGAAATTTTTAAAGGTTATCAAATTAAATTACCATCAAATCATTTTTCAACTCTGGAAAATGATTCAAATGTTATGTCAATTGAAGAAGATCGTGAAGTTAAAACTTGTTAAAATGTTATTTTCTTTCTTAACTTATTTTTATATAATTTACATATAATTTATTTACATAAAGTTATAGTACTAAAGTTATCATATTTTTGAGAATTTCAAATATAATACATAATAATTTAATAATTACACCCTTATTTTTTAGTTAACGCATATGGATCATGTTTAAATGATTTACCTGAACTTGGTGGTGGTGGCCTACGAGTTTTACTCTTTGGATATTGACCTGGCATTCCATATGGAACTTGACTAGGTATCTGACCTTGACCTTGAACACCTTGATTTGAAGAAATTTCTCCCATTGGACCACCTGGCATTCCACCTGGAATTGGACCTGGTCCTCCGGGGTATTGTCTATTATATCCTTGATTATAGTTATTATATCCATAATTTTGTCTTGGATATAATTGTTGTTGTTGTTGAGGTAGTGGAGGTTGTTGTTGATATTGTTGTTGTGGAGGATATTGTTGTTGATGATGATGTTGTGGCGGTGGATATTGCTGTTGTGGTGGGTATTGTTGTTGGTTATGTTGCTGATGTTGCTGTGGTGGATAATTATGATGATGATAATTGTTTGGTGGACGATTATGTTGTTTTTGTACTTGAGGTTGAATTTGAGGTTGATAATTTTGTCTTGCAAATTGTGATGATCCATTCACTGCAGGTGATGGTAATTTCATTGGACCATATGCACCGAATGATGGAGAATTTGGACTATCCAATGGATTATTATTCATAATTCCAATACCATTATTTATAAATTGTTTATTATTATTATTATTATTATTATTATTATTATTATTCAATCCTTCATTACTGTTATTACTATGATTTTGTTTATACTGATGAGGTGGAACTAATTCTGGACTATTTGTATAATTTAAATTTTGATGTTGAGGTGGAATTGGTGGTCTATTAATACCATTAATTGGACTATTCATATTATCATTTTGATCATATTGTTTCTTAATTGGTCTCATCATTTCATTATCATTTGTAACTGAAGTATAAGGATTAGTTGGAGTTTGGAAATTATCATTTGTATTCACATTAAGATTATGATTACTCCTATAATTAGCATGTTGTTTAGCTATATTATCGGATGGAGCACGTTTATTATCAAAAATATGTCTCTCATTTTCCTTTGTTGGTGTTGAGAAATATCTATTAACACCTTCAACTTTTTTACTCTCATTAAGCGGTTCAGATGGATAAAAATCATTTGAATTATTATTATTATTTGAAACTTCTTTACTTCTTTGTTTCGGTAGATTTAATGATAAATTAGAATTATTGTTTATTTGTTGAGGAATTTGATTTTTTCTTAATGGTGATGTCTCTTGAATTTGAATTGCATCCCTAAAATTTTTATTGAAATCGGTAAATGGTGAAAATATACGTTCATTGGCATTAGTACGACCTGGAGTTTTAAATGCAAAATCTTCATCATCGTCATCATCGTCATCATCGTCATCGTCTTCATCGTCTTCATCATCACTTTCAGGTCTAAAACCACGTTGATCTTCATCATAATCTTCATCATTGTCAACATCTTCATTTGTTGGATAGAAATCATCAACTGTTGAATTCTTTTTAATTTGTCTTTTAGGTAAATTATCAAGTGTTAATTGATTTAATTTATTTGGTAATTGAGTTATGTTTTGATTTATATTTGAATTTATATTTTGATTTTCATCATTTATTATATCATCATTTGAAGGAATTTGAGAATATTTTTGATAAATATTAACAACTTGAGGAGAAGGTGAAGTATTTGATATAAAAGTTGAATCATTTTGAGGAGTTAAATGGACAGCAACTGATTTTTGTGGTGAGTAAAGTGAATCGTTATTTTGAAGATTTGTAGTAATATTAGAATTATTAGTAATTTTAGATATATGATCAATTGTACTATTTTCTTCACTTGAATTAATATTTAAACTTTTAGCATGAGGACTATTTTCTAAATATTTATTAACTTCAGGTTTATTAATGAAAAATCTAATTTTACCATCAGCCATATCTTTTGAAGAATTTAATATATCAACAGCGCCATTAATACCATCATTTGAACCACAACCTGTATAACCATTTTTTAATTTATTTTGTAATAAATTTTTAATATTTGAATTCCATTCATTTTGATCCCAATCTAATGAATTTTTATTTTTAGTAATTGATAATAAATCATCAACCTCAAGATAATGAACATTCGGTAAAACTGGTAAACCAAATAATAATGAATCAATATCATTTTTATTAGCATTTAATCTTTTAGGTCTACCATATAAATTAAAAGAATCCATCATTGGTATTAAAAATCTTATTAGAGTATCATAACCTGGAACTGAAGTATGTTGTTCTGGCATTAAGAAAATTGAACAATTATTTGAACTATCCTTTTTATCGAATTGAATTGAACCATCCAGTTTAATTAAAGTACTTTTATCAATTATTGTATAATTTCTTGGATAAAGAGCATAAACAGAGGTAATATTAGTTATTTTAGCCATTAATAATTTTTTTGATTGTTTTTCATTTTCATAAAAATAAATTAAACCATTTTTATTTTTCTTTTTTGAATTTTTACTTGGTTCAATAACTGCAAAACATCTCTTCCAGGGCATACCAGAACCAAATCTAACACTTACCCAATCTTCATAATTAAATTTTTTATTATCAGATAAGATAACTCTAATATCTGATAAAAGTGAACCTCTTGTACTTAATAATGAAGCTGTATAAGCCTCTTGTAATGATTTATATTCAAATGATGATAATCTAAAGGCGCAACACCAAGAATTAAATTCATCATCGGATTGAAATTGTAATAAAAATCTATTTTTAAGAGTTGTTGATAAAACAATAACATTATTAATTGAACCATTTGATGAAGGTAAAGAAATACAAGGTTTAAAAGTACCATCTGAGAAATTTAAATAAGAAGGTTTATTATCAGCTAAAATAATTGAACTATTTGAATCATTCTCTAATTGATTTGAATTCCAATAAGCTAATTCATTACCAATCATTATACCATAAACTTCAAGCCATTTACGTTCAGCAGGTTCACCATCTGAATTTAAATCTTTTAATAACATGAAAACACCTTCAATATATTTTCTATGAGATTGAGCAGATAAAAGGGAAACAATTGGAGCTAATTCAGGACTTAATTTACCATTTGATTCATCAGTAATATTTAAATTTGGGGAAGATGGGGATGAAGAGGATAATAAATTTGATTGGAAATCAGGGTTTGGTAATGAGAAATCAGATGAAATTCTCTTTGATTGATCTTTATCCTTTGAATGTGATTTTGAGAATACTCTTAATTTTTGCATTATAATAGTGATATTATATTAATATTATATTAATATTAATAATTAAGAAAGTATAGTTATTAGTAAAGGAGTGACAATAGTGGGATAGTTAAAGACGTGATAGGTAATATATTAATAATAATATAAAGAATATATATATATATATATATATGGAAACTTAGAAAGAAAGAAAGAAAGTACAATAATTAAATTAGGTAATGATGGACGTTAATTTAAATAAATTAAATTTAAATGAGATTGCCCTTTCTTTTCAATTTTATTATAAATTCAAAATGTTTTATTATTTAATTAATTACGTAATTGATGTATTACGTAATCTATCTGTTAGTTTTCAGCATAGCAATATCTCTTTCACTTGGTAGTGTGATAAAGGG
This sequence comes from Pichia eremophila, assembly GCA_030579415.1. NCBI lineage: Eukaryota > Fungi > Ascomycota > Pichiomycetes > Pichiales > Pichiaceae > Pichia > Pichia eremophila. Next base: position 34,533 of record JAKTQW010000197.1, on the reverse strand, counting down.
TGATTTTGAGTTTGATTTTGATTCACATACTGTCTCACATACTGATGAAAAGGATGTTGCTGTAGATGGTGGAATCATATTATTTCTTATTTCTCTTTCTCTCTCCAGTTCCTTCTCTTTATCCTTCTCCTCTTCTTCACTACTAACATTTATTTCATCATCACTTTCATTAATATCACCACTTTCTCTCCTTTTTCTAACATTCCATACAATAATAAGTGCTATAATTATCATCATAATTGCTATAATAGGTACTGCTATTGCAACTGCTTTACCACTACTCTTAGAATTATAATATGTATTAGTATTATTATTAGTAATAATAGTATTTGCACCAGCACTAGTACTAATAGGTATTGATGTAATTGTTGATATTGTTGCTCTTTTCAATAATGTTGGAATTGCTTCATAATATAATGTACTAGTTTTAGTAATTGTACTGGTTATAGTAGTTGTTATATCATCATAAATTGCTTCAACACCTGTTGATTGTAATACAACATTATCAAGTACTATATTTAATTTCATTTTTCTTTATTATAGGAACAACATCTATATATTTATTATATATACTCATTCATAGTTATTCATGTCTTTATATATATAGTATAAAACTAAATGAGTATTATATAGATATATATTATAATATTATAATAGACACTGTTTCATGTCTGTGTGAGAAAATAAGATGCATTTTTGACATGTATCTTTTTTTTCCCCGTTGATAGTGTGAGAAATTTAATTTTCTTTAATAACTAAATAAATTTGGCTACCAATTATAAAACGATAATATTACATGCAAGAATACCAAGTATACATATATAATTTAAATATATAATATATACTTTATTTATTTTATTTTATTTGAATAAGTTTATTAACTGTTTTACTATTCTCTAAATATTTAACTGGTTGAATAATACCTTTAATTGCTAAATTATCCAGTTTTTTAATTAAATCATTATTATTATCAAAATTAATTTCTTCATAATTATTTAACCATTGACTTAAAATCCCTGAAACTATACCTGCACTCAATGATGTACCACTGAATATATCAAATGGTATATTACTATTATTAACATTTTCTCTTTTGTTTGATAATGTTAACATATTAACACCATCAGCAAATATATTAATACATTTACCATAGTTGGAAAATTCAGCTATCTTATCTAATGTTGAATCAATTGATCCAACTGTAATTACATCATTTGAACTACTTGGTGAATAATTACATGAATCCCTTTGATAATTCCCTGCTGGTACAACTATAGTGTAATTTAATTTTTGATTAAATGTATACATTAAATCATTTATCACTTGACTTTTCTCACTTATAAATGGTAATAATAATATCCCATTAGTTTCATTATCTTGAATATATTTTAATGTTTTAATAAGGTAACTTAAATATCCAACTCCATCATTATTAATTATCTTATAACTTATAATACTACAATCATTTTTACAAACTCCTAATAATTGTGATAATATAACTGATGCAATTGATGTACCATGACCATTAATATCTTCATTATTTAAATTATGTGTGAAATTATATTTCATTATTGTCTTATTGATGATTTTTTTCTGATAGAATCCTAGATGTGTTGTTGCTACACCTGTATCAAGTAGATAGATATTATGATTGTTTTTACCATTGGGTGATGATGAGGAATATTTGAAATTCATTTCTTGCTTTTTCATGATTGCTTGATTTTGTGTTAATCTAACTAAATGTCTTGGTGCAAAATGTTGAACTAATGGTGACATATCTTTAGGTTTACTGTTAGTTAGTGATGATTGTTCAAGTATTGGTTGCATTATATAATTTCTGTCTTGGTTTAATTTATTTTCTTTTTTCAATTGACAAATATGTAATTGATTATCTTTACTAATTGATTTAACTTCAGCATCAAAATAAATCGATTTAAGGAAATTAGTGTCAAACTTCCCAATAAGAAATTTATTATTTGAAATCTCTAAATATTCATAGAAACATAATTTAAGAATTGTATCATATTTTTTCAAAAATTTTAAACCAATTGTATTTTCAGTTAATTGAATAATCAGTGTTTGAGCTGATACTAAGTGTACTATAATTAAAAGATGTAGTATATTCATTATTAAAAGAGTCTATAGAGAAAGTAAAAAAAAACGTAAAAGTAAAAGTAAAAGTAAAAGTAAAAGTAAAAGAAAGTGGAAAGAAAAGAAAAAATTATTGAATATTATTTTGCCCCATTCATTATATATCATATCATCAAAACATCACAATTAAGATGAGTTTTCGTCAATTGAAGATTCTTTCATTATGCTGTCAATCTGTTGATCATCAATGAGTACTTTTAGTGGCATATCAGATCGATGAAGTGACCAATACATATCTTGATCAATATCTTGATCAATATCTTGCGATATATCAGGGACAATATCTTGATTTATTTCTGGATCTATTTCTGAATCTATTTCATCATCCATTTCTTCATCAATGTCTTGATCAATATCTTGATCAATATCTTGATTTGAATTTTTCTGTATATTGGTAGTGTTATTATTGTTAGTAATATCATTAGCATTATTTGTAGATAATAATTCATAAACACTTAATGGGGGTTGTCTTAAAATATCATTTATAACTGCTGGTTTTGTAGGTTTAATATTATTATTATTATTATTTTTTGGTTTAACTACTTTAACTTTCTCAGATTTTAATTTCTCTTTCCTAGCTAAATATTTCAACCTTCTCTTTTCAACTTCATCTAATTCGAAAACTCTATATTTGGCAAGATAAATTCTTAAAACTTCAGCATAATTTTCAAAACCTAAAGAGAATAAAGCATATAAAATATCTTCACCATTAAGAGTTTTACGTTTCTCAATTGAACATTTTTCAGCTCCTTGACTTGTTATAAATGAAATAAATTCACTAACACATTCTTGCATACATTCCTTTGCCTCTTTTGAAATTTTAGCATTTTCAGGTAAACATAATCTCATAACTCTATCGACATTTGCAATTGGTAACCAACGATCTTGTTCACATAATTCAAATGAGTCTGAATCGAAAAAATTATTGTTATCATTATCCTTTTTTGACATATAATTCTGTGTGTATGTGTATTTATCTATTTATGTATTGATTTATTAGAATGGTTAATTGATTAGTCCATAGATCAAGTATAAGTGGAAATGAATAGAAAATGATATACTATAATATACTATAAAATCTAAAACTAAATCTTAATATAAATATATTATGAAAAATGTTGAAAAACAATTAAAATATACTTACCAAATATTAAAAAATTAGTAAAACATTGTTTTGTATAATAAAATTATTAAAAGACAATAGAAAAGGGTATATTGAATAATATAAATAATATATAATTAACAAAATGGCTATGCGAATGAATTCGATGCAATGCAATTTGATAAGTGGATTAGAAAAAATTGATTTTTTTTTATCAGTGAGTAATAATTAATTTAAATCTGTCAAAGAAATTTCGGTCTTATCGGAATTGTGGGGAAATGTATAAAATATAAAAAAAGATATTATATTTGTATTACGTAAGTGTCACGTGAGTGTGATGACGTAATACAGCTACGTAATAATACGTCGATGCGTCCATATCATTCAATTTAAATAAATAAATAAATAAATAAAAAGAAACGCGATTTGAGAGATCAAAAATAGTGCGAAAAACCTCAAAAAAAAAATTCCCCAAAAAAGACAAAAGTAAACAAACCATGGAAAAGATTTTAAAACACAAAAAAAACGTGTTACGTAAAATCAGTGGGACAATTTGTAAACAAACGCGATAAACGAGATACACACTAGTACCGCTCTAGTACCACACTAACTAAAAAAAACACGCTAAAACTAGACTATATTTTCCTTGCCAAGCGCGTTTAATAATAAAATTCTTATCAATTTCTTTCCAAAACCGCGTTTACCGTTGAGAGAAGGAGTTGTTTTAATGTACAACTTAACTTAAACTTTTACCGCAAAGGTTTATTATTATATTCAGGTTGCTAATAATTGACCTTTCTCATTGCAATTTAACTATATTATTTTACTTTCTTATATTGTTGTTACCATCAATATCAGTATTATTGAATCATTAACGATTATTATTATTTTTTTATAATTCATATTCATTCATAATTATTTATTAATCTTTCCTATATTATGGTCTGTTATTCCCTAATTATTATAATATTATAATTAAACACATCCCTAGTTCTTTCACATATTTATTTATTAGATTATCATCTTCTTCTCATTACTCAAGTTTAATTGTTTCTACATTCCCCTCCAATTCTCCCCTTTGGTCAATTCCTCATATATATATCCTTCATAGTACCTATATTAGATTATCTATAATAATTCCCCTTCAATTAAGATTCTATTCAATATATCATATCTTTCTTTATTATTATCCAAGGTATTACTATATTCTCATCCAACACAAATTAATTAACAATTAAAATAAACATTCATTTTGATACCCTCATATATAATATATATATTCACTTATTTTAATAATTAATAATAACATATACCCAAATAATAAGAATACTCTACAATGCAATCAACAATCTCATCTTCAAATTCAACTTCAATTCCTATTCCATCAAGAAGATCTTATGGTCCTCCAAAAAGACCAATTACTAAATCTTATTCAACTAAATTAGAATCAATTGAAAATTTTAAAAATAAATTAATAACTGCAGAATATTTACCTTCAATTAATAAACATTTTGAATACCTTGAATCATCATCTTCAATTAATCCTTCAATGATTGATTTACAACCTGAAGTTAAATGGTATATGAGACCTTATTTAGTGAATTTTATAATTCAAATGCATTCATCATTAAGATTAAAACCTCAAACTTTATTCCTTTGTTGGAATATAATTGATAGATATTGTGCAAAGAGAATTGCATTTAAACAACATTATCAATTAATTGGTTGTACATCATTATGGATTGCTTCTAAATATGAAGATAAAAAATCAAGAGTTCCAAATATTAAAGAATTAAATACAATGTGTTCAAATGTTTATGATGATTCAATGTTTAAAGAAATGGAAATTCATATTTTAAGTACACTAAATTGGTCAATTGGTCATACAAGTTTAGAAGATATTTTACAGCTGGCTGTAAAATTTAGTGATCCTGATGGTAAAGAATTATTAGATAAACCTTTACATTTATATAAGGGTAATTCACCAACAGTTTCTGCAATTTTAGCAGTTTCAAGATATTTATGTGAATTATCATTATATAAGAGAAATTTCTTAAATTATTCAACTTCATTAATTGGTATATCATCATTTTTAATGGCTTGTTCAATACTAAATATGAATGTTGGTACTAATTTCTTAAATAATATTTACCAAAATTTTGAATCTAATAACAAAAATGATGATAGACAATTTGGTCCCTTCATTTCAGGTTTTAATGGTATTGATACAATTAATGAAATACGTAAAATTACAATTGAATTATTTAAGTCATTATTGAATCCTTCTGAAGTATTAATTGAAAAATATACTCCATTAGGTGTTATTACAGTTGTTAAAAAATTTATTGAAGAAAATGAATTATATCAAATTGATTTATCTATAATTGAAACTACAACATCTAATAATGAATCAAATGAAATTGAATCAATTATTCAGTTACATAATCCTTATTGTTTTGAGTTATCGAACCTTTTACTAGCCTTTGATGAATCTTGTCCTTTCAATGTATCACATTTAAACAGTTTAAGAGATTTTTCATTAATTTCTTCATCAGATTCAATTTTTACAACTCCTTGTGATTCACCTTCAAATTTTTCTTCATTCTCTTCAATTTCTTCAAATACATCTGATATAAATAATGATTTTTCAATATTAAATGATTATAAAGAAAAATTAATATGACATAGATATAAAACATAAAGCATAAAACAAAACATAAAACATAGAACATAGAACATAGACTTTCACATTACATTATGACTTACTTACTTTTCTAATCTTTATAAACCATCTTTTTTTTTTGTTATAAATTATAATTATATAATAAAACTCTAATTAATGCTAATATTTTGAAAAAAACAAGATTTTACTATTACCACTAATAGTAAACACGTTTCGTTTATTCTTCAAATAATATCTCTGTATCATCATTGACAATATCATCTAACACGGGTTCAGTAGGGTACTTGTGTTTATCATTCTTATGAATCTTAGCAACTGATGATTTTCTTGAAATTATAGGTGATACAGATGGTGAATAATTTGGTGAAGTTGGGAAATTCCATCCTTTATCATTGAAAATTATAATATCTCTAGTAAATACTTTATATGAAATGATTGTTATAATTAATAAAATTGTTAAAATTGTTAAATTTCTATAAATCCAAATTGATCTTTTCAAATCTTTCAATTCTTTATTAATTTCAATATTAATATTATCAAAATTTTGTTGTTGAAACTCAAATAATTTTGCAAAACTATTATAAACATCAGTATTCAATTTATCAAATGTATTCATTTGAATTTGAATTGTTGAATTAAGTTGATTAAGAATATTCTGAAATTTAATATTTTGATTATTTTCTAAATTTATAAATGAATCACTTAATAATTTAGATTGTTCCTCAATATATAATAATGATAACGTTGCATTAGATTCTAGTAAATTTAATCTTTTAACAATATTCTTATAAATAGAATCTTGTGGTTTAATTGATGGTATTATCGTTGTTGTTAAATCATTATTATTATTGTTGGTATTATTTTCAAAGCATTGTCCGTATTCAATATTACGTTTCTCATAATCTTTTAAAAATTCATCAAGTTTAAGATATTTTGGTGTTGAACAATTATTTTTCATTGTATCGTTTATTTCAATACATGATATCCATGTATTATTAAATAAATCAACATCAAAAATTGGTGTTTTCATAATGGAATTAATATCACCATTGTCGTTGTTATTTCCCATTCCTGTTTGATTAATTTCAAAATTAATTAATGGGCCTCTTTCAATTATACCACCTTTCATTTTATCTTCTTCATCCTTTACAGATTCTTCTTCTTTTAATTGTTCAATCATGGTCTTACCATGAACTTGAATTGATGAAATTGGACAATAAAACTCATTACCATATTGTGATAAGAATTCAATTCTTAAAAACTTTGTCCAAATAATTGGATTATTAATTTTAAAATTTTGTAATTTTCTAACATTTTCAGATGTAAATTCACCTAAAATTGTCCATTGATTAACGGGGAATCTATCACTTGCACTGATTCTAATTTCTTTAAACATACTTGAATAAAATTCATAGTTTGCAATTAATATCTCATCAACTAATATATCTTCACATAATTCAATTATAATAAATTTATTAGTTGCAGAACATTCATTTAATAAATATGAATCTTTATTATCTAAAAGAACAGCATTTGCACCTTTAGCTTCCTTGTTTGTCTTAACTATAGTTGCAGCACAATCAAATGATGCAAAATTAAACCTATCCTTGTATAGTTTCCCATCATCATCGATGTCTCTCTCAATAATCCTTTTCCCTGACCCTGATTTACCATTTTCAACATTATCATTATCATCATTATCACCTGTGAACATTGATAATTCAAGCATCATTTCACCAATATGTTCCTCATCATCATCCCCATCACCATCATTATCATTATCATTATCATTATTTGATCTTGTTTTCATTCGATTTTGTCGTATTGGAGAATTTAATATTTTACCACTAGTTTGACGTTGTCCAATACTATCATCACTTAATTTATCTTTCTTCCAATCATTAAAACTTTGAAATGACGGTGTATCTGATACATTAGCAGATACTATCCATGTGAATAACAATAGTATTATAACTGGTATTTGCATATATATCTATCTTCTTTGTCTGTCCCTGGTAAATGAAAGTGTGGGAATAAGTTTAATCACTGATAACGAAAAATTGGAAATTTGGCAGAGTACATGAATTTCAATATTTTCCATTTTCCAAATTATATATATATATATTTTCAAACTATATATATTCCAATTCAACACTTTCTTTTGAAGCAAGCGTAACGATATATACGAAAATATGGATGATAGAACAGATTTAAGGTTTTGTACAGTATGTGCATCTAATAATAATCGTTCGATGGAGGCACATAAAGTATTAAGAGATGCAGGATATACGGTTAGATCATATGGTACAGGATCAGCAGTTAGATTACCTGGACCATCAATAAATAAACCTAATGTTTTCCCGTTTGGTACACCATATACTGAAATAATGAAAGTTTTAGAGAGTCAAGGTATTAAAGTTCATAAAAATAATGGAGTTTTAGAGATGACAGTACGTAATATGAATATTAAGAAAGCACCTGAACGTTGGCCATATTTTAATCAACCACCACAAAAATTACCGGAAGAGGATCATCCAGGATTTCAAAATGAATTAGATTTTGAAATTGTAATAACTTGTGAGGAGAGATGTTTTGATAGTGTTGTTGAAGATTTTTTAGCTAGAAATTATTTTGATCCAATGGAAATTAATCATAAAGTTCATGTATTTAATGTTGAAATTCGTGATGATCATGAAAGTGCACAATTAGGTGGTAAAGCAATTTTAGAATTAGCAAATAATTTAAATAATTTATATAAGGAAAGTATTGAAAATGTTGAAAAATATCAAATTTGGGAAGATCAATTAGAGGATGTTATAACGGATTGGCAAGAGAAATATAAGAATTTTCCAATATTGTATAGTTTATGTTATCATTAGAATATATTATTATTATACTATGTTATATAGATTACTATTTATTAATTATACAACGACCATTAACCCAGACTTTTTCAATATTTCTATCATCACCATTAAATAACCATTTATCTATTAAATCTTTAAATTTATCAATACCATTATTTAAGGACCAATTAGGATTTTGAAATTCAAAAGTATCAATATTTGAATTTTTAGATTTAAGATTAACTAATAAACAATCAAATTTCATACCTTTTCTAAAACAACCAACATTATTATCAATATTTAAAACTTTTGCACCACCCATTGTTGCAAGATAAAGTACATCAGCAGAGGATAATTTTTCATCATCATTTGAAGATTTCATAACTAAATGTCTTGAAACTAATAAAGCATGTTTAGCAACTTCTAAAATTGAAGGTGTAAACCCACCAGAACAATCCGTACCTAAACTAACATTAATATTATTATTTAATAACCATCTAATTTTAGCTTCACCAGAGGTAATTGAAGAATTTGAAGTTGGACAATGACTTACACCTGAATTTGTTAATTTCAAAATATGCATTTCTTCCTCACTTAAATGAATACAATGAGCTAAAGTTGTCTTTGAACTAAGAAGATTATTTTGATGATAAATATCAGTATAATGTTTATATTGAGGGAACATATTTTTAATCCATTCAATTTCTTTATGATTTTCACTTAAATGAGTTTGACAATGATAATCACCCTTTTTACGTAATTCTCCTAACCATTTTAATAAATCATCAGTACAGGAACCTGCAAATCTTGGAGTTAAAACAGGATTAATTAAATCACCACTTGGATTCATTTTTTTAATATGATTAATAACATTTAAAGTTGATTCTTTACATTCATCAAAGGTTTCAATATAATGATCAGGGGAATTTTGATTCATACAAACTTTACCAATAAAAGCTCTTTGACCTAATTTTAAGCAAAGATCAGCTAATAAATTAGTTGCATTTGTATGAATTGTTGCATAATATGAGGCAGTTGTTGTACCATTAAGTAAAGTTCTATTAATTACTTTAGTGTATATATTTTCAGCAAATTCTAAATCTTTAAATGATGATTCCAATGGGAAAGTATAAGTTTGAAGCCAATCAAGTAAAGTTGAATTACCAAAAATACCATTATTTGGGAATTGAGGTGCATGAATATGAGTATCAATAAAACCTGGGAAGAAGAAACTATTAACATTATCAACGATTGAAATTATATCAATATCATTAGGTAGTAACTTAATAGATGAATTGTTTATTACCAATGATTTTAAATTATTTTTTAAATCATTTTCAGAATCAATTGGCGGCTCAACCGATATTATAAAATCTATTATACCATTATTATCAACACCTAATAATGTATTTGGTAAAACATCTAAATTACCTAAATTTGGAGTATGAGCGAAAGTACCATAATAGGCAGTATAACGTTGTTGAGAATGACATAGAGTAGTAAATTGAGTCATAATTGTTTAGAGAAAGTAGATCCAAAAGAAATTAAAACTAAAAAATTGAAAAAAAAAGGGGGAAATGTATCTGAATTTATAACAGTTTCTTCTGATAAGCATCAATTTTATTATGATACTTGACATGCTGTCAAAAGAAACTGATAAATACCGGTTTTTTAAGAAAGATCTTATCTTCCGCGGGGAGTTTATAAATATCTTTATCTTATCCGGGCTTATTATTTATTTATATTACGTACTCTCCTAATATAATCCCCACTGCTTTGAATTAAATGCGACTTTTTCCGTTCATCTCCGTGCGGTGTGATAGATATATAGTATTCCGGTCTCACCGGTTGTTCCTTTAAAAGTCGCGTCTGTGCTTATCTAATCTTATTCTAAAATAGACGCGACTATTACGTGAAAATTACCAATATTTTATTAACCAATCAAAATCAAATTATAATAATCTTTACGTAATCTCTTTAGTTTTTCAAATTACTAGTAACATGCAATTACTTAATATTTTCATGATTTTTAATAATATTACCATTAAGAAGTTGAGATATATAATATATTTCACTTCATTCCACAAACACAATGGCTGTAAGTATACATATAGGTTCATATAAGAAATATTTATCTCCTCACATTATCATATACTAACATATCGTTCCTTTAAAATAGTACGTTTCTGGTCCTGTCCTTAAGAATGCTGCTACCTTTGGTGGTTATCATGTTAAAAGTATCATCTCTTACATTCCTGTCTTAACCGTTTGGGGTATTGCAGGTGGTGCAGCTATTGCTACTTTTACTGAAAACTGGCCTTTATTCCAAAAAACTTTCTATGAAAAAATCCCAGTTATTGGTAATCACTGGATTAAAGAAGTTGATCCTGAAGCTGCTCAATCTTAAATTTATATTCTATATTTATCAAAATTATTTATTATAATTATAATACAAATCTATATCTAAATTATAAAAAAACTATTCATTATTCAATATCCTTATCGCTTGTTGTTTCACTTATAATTGTCCTTGATTTACTTTCAATACTATTATTACTGAAAACATCAAAATCTTTATCATCATTACATCCAACAACCCCCCATTCAACTCCTGTAACATTCTCTAATCTATCTAATATATCATCAATTGTTGTAAATAGTCCAAATTGTTTATATTCTCCATCATATGAATGTAACATACCTAAAACTCCTAATCCCATCTCATTATCTTCAACATTTTCATTTTCATTTTCATTATCATTATCATTATCGTCAATATCATTCTCACATTCTTCATTACCATTATTACTTTCTCCTCTATTTCTTCTATTCTTCTTCTTACCTTGTCTTCTCTTGGATTTCCTAACACTAATCTTTGGTATGAAACTTTCAATATATGAGGTTAAACTAGATTTATATGCCTTAGTATTCTCATCATCGTCATCATTTTCATCTTCCTCTTCATCATCTTCATCTCCTTCACTACTATCATAGTAATTTCCAAATCCATCACTATTACCATTATTATTACCACCTTCTTCATCAGAAAATATCTCATTGTATCTTCTACGTATTTTATTAACATCACTTACTTTACTCAATATCCATGCACCTGAATCTCCCCCATTGGCAAATCCTTCCATTTTACCATCTCCATTTGATATAATAAATTCAGAACTACGTAATGATCCATCAGACCAATAAATCATCTTCATACCATTAATTTTACCCTTTGTATATCCTGTTGTACTACCAACTTTAAAAACTTCTAAATTAGAGTTATTTAAAATTCCATTCTTACGTGGTTGTAAACTAACTGTACATTTAATATTTAAATTGGATAATATTAATGATGGATCATATTGTGATAAATGTATATCCTCTCCAAGATAATTAATATATTTCTTACCCTTCTCTTCATCACTTATTTTAATAATTGCCATATCACTTAATCTATTCATATTAATCATTCTCTCTCCCCATATTACACTACCAAAACTATTTTTGGGTAAATTTTTATAAACTATCTTCTTATCATTTATACGTATCTTTCGTACAGGGAACTCTTCATCAATCATTGAAACTGCATCATGATATACTTTATATTCTGGTGTCTTGGTTGAATGGTTCTTCATCTCATGAACTAATGCTCGTTTATAGAGATTAATTAAGACACTTGATGGAATCGATATATTTGGATGTGCATTCTTATTTTTTTTTTCTGATTTAACAACACCTTCATTATTTTCATTATCACCATCATCATCGCCATCTTCTTTATCTTCCTTATTTTCCTCCTCATTAACCTCATCATCCTCTTTATCATTACTTAAAACAACATGTGCACATGTTAATCCGAAAACATTACCTCTATATTTTAAAATTTTTGGATTCATACAATTATTTGAAACTTTTGGATATAAATAACCACCTAATGTACCACTTGAAATATTTGCACGATCTGATGATAATGACATTGAAATTGGTATATATTCTTGATCTTCCTTGATAGTTCTAAATGGCATTTTTAATTTCATTTGTTCCTTATTCATACTACCACATAAAATTTTATTTTTTTGTAACATAAAGTGAAATTCATTCATCTTTGTTCCAAATGATTTAATAACATCTTGATGTTCTTTAGTTAATTTAGGGAATCCAAATATAAATGTAACAACACTCAATGATGATGTGAAAAATCCTCTACAAACAGGTGCAATAAATGAACCATCTTGATCTTCAAAAATACTATTCTCCTCTTTAGATAATATTTTATTCATTATATTATTAACTTTATCAAAACTTGCTAATTTACTTATATTAAAATCAATTGGGAATACCTTGGGTGACATAAATGTAATGAAATTGGTTAATAAGTAAGATTCATTTGGTACAGTTTTAATTAACTTTAAAAGATCATAGAGATGTTTTAAAACCAATGATTTGGATTTATTATAAACGTCACCAACTAATAAATTATCAATCAAATTAAGACACATTTTGATTATTCTTCGTAAACCTACAGAATTTATTGTATTGAATTGATCTTTCTCTAATTTATCAATATGTTTATAACTTTTAATTGTCTTATATATTGAGTTCATACATTCAGTAATCATTATTGATGCTTTAGTTAAATTAAGAACTGATTGTGAAATTTGTATCATAATATTAGTCATTGAATAACTTAATTTTCTAAGTTGACCTTTAATAAATTCATTCATTTGATTTAATGTATCAACAGTTTTCGAAGTTTTAATTGACGATAAATCAATAGATGAACCTCTATTTTGGGAATTGTTCTGAGAATTATTAGTAAATTTAAATCTATTGAGTATAGGAGATGATGATAATCCCTTAGATGAACTTTCATCATGTTCTTGATTTTCGTATTCTATCTTTTCATCTGATGCTTCCTCTTCTTCAAGAATATCATTATGTGATGCTTCAATGGGATTATGTTCAAATTTCATAATTTCATCATGATTTATATCTTCAACTTCATTAATATCTTCCATATTATGATCCTCATATTCTCTTTCATCCTCTTGATCGTCCTCATTTAATATCTGTAATGGACGTCCAATACTTGTAAATTTTTTACCTGATGATCTACCAAATGAAGAATTATTATTAGAACTTGCGTGTGATGATCCAGCAGTGGATAATGTACGTTTTGAACTGAATAAGGAGTTAGAGTTGGAATAATAGGAATATTGGAAACTTTTATTATCATTAGATGATTCTAAATTTGCATTGATATTTTTATCACTGTTACTTGATTTACTATCAAAACTTGATCTTTCCCTGGATGAGCCTTGTACTGATGAAGAAGATGCTTCACTAGTCTTCTTTTTCTTATTGAATATCTTCTTAATATCCATCGTCTACTTACTTATCCATTAAAACAGAGCAAAAGAAGGAGAAGTTTTGTTAAGAAAAGAATGAAATTTGAAATTTACTACTCCTTATCATAATCTTTTTATTGTCATTCATTCACTTTGCTAAGGCATTAGCATTTTTCATTATTTTTCTCATTTTCATGATTTCTTACTTACCGATTTCTCTAACTTAACACTTCTTTGATATTCTGTAAGTCTACAAAAGGTATTAGATCATCAGACATGTCAAGAATATCACAATTAGGTCCTCGCACATTTGTAAGAAATGCAGGGTTTTTCGGTAACTTGGGACAAAGTATGGCTAAAATTGTGCCCAAACCTCATAAATATTTCAAAATTTCAAAACCATTTGGATTTGCCAAACCACCTGTAAGATTACAAGATAAGGATTCATCACCAATTTTCACATTAAAAAATTTAAATTTCCCTAAAAGATTATGGGATTTCTATTTTGATGGTGTTACAAGAAGAACTAGAGTTGAAGCAATTCAAAAAGATTTAGCTTATGGTGGTATGTATGATTTCCATGTTTATACAAAGACAAAGGGTAGATTATTTGAATCACCAATCTCCTTCTTCCGTAGGGATAGATCACTATATTTTCCAAATTTTAGAGTTAAATCATTAACGGGTAAAAGAATGGATTTAATGGATGTTTTAGATCAAAAAAAATTAAGTATATTACGTATTTATTCAACCGATGCAGGTTATGAAATGACCAATGATTATTTTAAAATTAAAAATAGTGAAGATAGTTATATGTCAGAGAATGGTATTCAAGTATTTAATCAAGAATTCCTAGATACTCAAATTGTTGAAATTGTGTTAAGTGAAAATGCTTCGAAACATTTTATTCATACTTTTGTTACACCTGGTAAACTTTTACAACAAAGACCAAAGGAACAACATGATAAATATTTAATCGCTAGAAGAGATAGTGTTTTATCAAGAGATGATCGTGAAAAACTTTTAATGACTAATGCATATTCTGGTTATGTTTATCTCGTTGATAATTCTTATAAAATTAGATGGGCAGGTTCTGGATGGCCAACTGAACAAGAAGTTGACGGTCTTTGGAAAGCTGTTAAGGGTATTCATAAAGAAAATTCAATGAGATTGACTAAAAATTAAAAATGATAGAAAAGAAAAGAAAGAAACCTTTTCATTAAATTTGTAATATAAACATTTGAAGATCATGATACTAACTTTTGTTATAATCTTGTATATATCCATATAGAAAATTTATTAAAGAACTTATATCCATTTGAGGTACCAATGTATCTCCCATACAGATTATCTGAAATGATTACGTAACTTTCTGAATGAATTAATATATCATTTTACTAAGCTACCATTAAATAAGACACTGTCCATGCTCCTGGAGATTTTACTACCGTCTATTCCTTTTAATAGATTTCCATTACATGATTTATAACACATACACCAATTCTTAAACCATAGTTAACATGAAATTTGCTATCTTCGTTGGAAATAATGAGTGGGAATCTTAAAAATTACCCTTTTTAGTAATAAAACATTTTGCCCCTTCATCGTTACCCATAAATCAATAAGTTTTCAGACTGCCTCTTTGTCAGTTCACTGTTATTCATTTGTGTTAAATTCAACTCTTTACAGTTTAAGAGACACGGCTATTTGTACGCTGTATCTTATATATACATATAGACGTGTTATATATCTTTGCTTGAAAGATCTTGTGAGTTAGGCTTTTGTTATAGTTATTGAAAACTGCTATTATTGCAAAGCTATCGATAATCTTTCATTCTTTAAAATCTTTAAATAAAAAATAATATTATACGCTGTTCAAATTCAAAGTCAAAAAGCTTTATTTTGGTTTTAATTACCACGTATTAAGATGGTTAGAATACATCCTAATTCGTCGTTGTCGGACAGCCCAAAGTCTAAGCTTGAGGATGATACCCAAACTCCAACAATGGATTCAACAATTCGAGACGGAAGAATATCTTTACAAATATTACAAACCTGTGATGCCAGAGCAGACCCAATGTCATGGACGCAAGACTCCACAGCAAATGAAAAAAGTGCAAAAGAAACAGAGCAAGAGGAAACAACACAAAAGGAAATACAAATCCAAGAAAATGAATCAGGAATCACCAGTAAAAAAACACAGGGGTCTTCGATATATCTTCAAACAAATAAAAGTCAAATTTCTTATGAAACATATAAAAGTGGAGAAAGTTTAACAAATAATAACAATTCATCACCTCAATCAAAACTTACAGGTAGTATTGTTAGTTACCTTAATGGTAGCAGATCAAACAATAGCTCTCCAAGGAGGTCTTTAAATCAGAGTAGCTATAATAATAATAATAATCCTAGTCAACATTCATATATGGGGATGATTGATACTGATATAGAGGAAGGTGGTGGTAGCAGAAGTGGTGGTGATGATCTTTCATCTAGCCAATCTCCACTTGAAAAAAGATATATTGCTCCAAGACTTAGTATTATTTCAGAAAATAAAAGTGTAACAGCTTGGTTACAAACTGCTATGTTATTTGATAATAGCTCTACACTTTCAGCATTTGTTGAAGATCCAAACTTACCACCTGAAAATTATGAAGCTGATATATTGGAAAATCAACTGAAAAACTATGAAACAACAAATAATAGGGAAAATCATGGTAACTTCTCAGTCAATGGTGGTATCAATAATAGCATTGATCTTGAAGCTCAAAAAATGCTGCATATTATGCAATCATCATCTGATGAAAGTAGTGGCCGTGCATCACATAAGAATAGTCCTAAACACAATAAAAGTAACAGAGGATCTATTTCAACCCATAAAAGCAGTGGTTTAAAAAATAAAAACAATCAATTCCCTGTGTATCCTATTAATAAAAAAGTGGATATGACATTTTCAGATACTACAATTGATAGAAAGAAAAGAGAACTTGGATTACATGAAAACATGATTATGGATAAAGGTAAAACACTTGAAGACAATATTGAAATTGCATATAATATAAATTCATGTATAAGTTCAGGAGTTTACAACGAATATACAGAATCATCTGATGAATCAGAATTCCCATATGAATTGACATTAAAGAAGCCAACACAGTCATCCAAAAGAGATTTCTCTAAAAATTCAAAACTAAGATTTCCAAGTAAAAGCGGTGGATATTGGGTTCCAAGATTAAAACCTTTAGCAGAATTCTTAGATTATAAATTTGAAGGTAAGAGATATGATTTTACTGATGAAGAGATGGACTTCATTAAAAAGATTGATTTTCTCTTATCGTGTAATTTTTGTTATAGAGGCTTCAATATCTTGATGATGATATCAATGATCTTAAATTTAAGTGCAATTATTGTTGTTACAACACTATTCGCAGTTGAAAAGTTACCAATAGTGATTGAATTAATTCATATTTTATTTTTTGATTTAGTTGCTTTATTTATTTTATTCACTATGAATTCATGTGCATCAAGAGAGGTTAGAATTAATGGTGAATATGCAGTTATATCTTATGTAAGAATCTATTGGCATTTGATGAAAAGAAGTATAAGTTCTAAATATAGGGAAAAATATCTATTTATTAATGATTGGTTTGGAGATGATAAATCCAAATTCATTAAGAAGAATTTAAAGGCACTGAGTGAGCTTAATCTTGAACTTGAAAATAATAGTGAATTTGATATTGATAATCAATCAAACTACATTTAGAATAATCTTTTTTCATTTTAGGTGTATATAATCTTTTATAAATAAGTAAGTTTAGTAAACCAGAATAAACTCGATTTCCAATCCATAAAAAAATCTTGAAATTACACATACATAACAAGATATAAACATTATATAAGAGTAAAGATCCCTTTAAAAAGACCAAATTCATTTAACTACTTTATCAGTTATACCACTAATAACAGAACCACTCATAACATTAATACTGTTATTAGATTCGCCCAGTTTAGAGGTACCCTTTTCTTTATAAGTTGAGACAGCAGGTATATCAGCTTTAATTCTAGTAACTTGGGTTCCATAAGCTTTAATTTCAAGTCTAATTAAAGTATGTAGAGGTATACTCATCCAAGGACTTTCTTCTTGATGAACATTCATAAAATAAGCATAAATACATCTGAGAACTGCTTGATGAGTGATAACCAATACATTTTCTTGATTTTCTAAAGCCATAATAATTGGTTCTAATCTTGTAATAACATCTCTATAAGATTCACCACCTGGATATCTATATTCAAATTTATTATCATCTCTTGCCTTGAAATCTTCTGGAAATTTTACAGCTATTTCTTCATAAGTTAAACCATCACAAGATCCTGCATCTAATTCATCCAATGCTTTCCATTGTTTTTGAGGATATGGTAAGAATTGAGCAGTTTGTTGAGTTCTCTTTAAAGTTGAAGTCCAAACTTCTAATTTATCGTGATTTGGTATATATTTATTAACTAAATCAACTAGTTTAACTGAATATTTTTCACCTCTAGGACTTAATTCTGCATCACCACCAATTTTACCTTCTAAATTATATTGAGATTCACCATGTCTTGACAGCCAAATATATCTATTCTTAACATGTAAATTCATAATATAATAAACTATACGAGATTTTAAATATGAATCAATATGATTTAAAACAATCTGGGATGAGAAATTGATTAATTTAATAAATGATAAATCTGCTTCATCAATTGTTGATAATGATTGATAAGCATTATTATAGAAATGAATTTTATTTGAAACTGAATTAAAAGTATCTTCCATTGATTGAGATGTTGAATATTCTGGAGATGTTGATTCAATATCAGTAATATTCGAATTAATAATTGTTTCATCATCACAATAAGATTCAAGAAATACAGTATCAATATTTTGTTCTTTTAAACTTTTCTCAATTGCAATACGTTCATCTCTTGTACCATTAATACCATCATAAATTGCAACACCACAAACATCTATATTATCAAACCATTTAAGTATCTGATCAAGAGTTTGTTTCCTATTTTCAACTAATAAATTATTATTAATAGTTGATAAATCTGATGTGAAAAGTTCATTTGAAGTGGTATTTGATTTATCTAAAATTTTCAGTAAATTAGCTGAGCAATTGAAAGATTCGGTCGGTATTGAAAGCCATGAAAGATAACGTACAATTTTCTGTGATATAAATGATTTACCCCTAGCTGGTAATCCCACTATAACCACACATAATTTAACTGGAGTTGAATCTGCTATTGTAACATGTCCCATTGTAGTTGTGAATGTAAAGTTGAATGATTATATTATGTCAATGTATTATATATATAGTATATAAGTATTAATATTAATATTATATAATATGATATGTGTTTAAGAAATACCTGTGAGCAAAGCTAGCAATAAATTGTGTAATAGAGATACTTTACAGGATGAACCAACTAAAATAAACGTGTTATAAACCACCTTAGTATTATATTATAACGTATCACCACAATACATTCATGTTATATATATAGTTAGAGAACCATCGATCTTCAAATTCGAGTCACTTAACAGTGTGGGGGTGAATTGTGTGAATTAAAGGGCAATAGTGTGTGGATGGTGCACGGGAGAGGGCAATTTTCAGCTGGTTTACTATGGGTACATGAATTTGAAGGCTCTGAATGATGTTAGGAGAGTTAAATATTTGAGGATATAGACACAGACAACTTGACATGAGTGACGATGGTTGGGATCCAGAATCTGTTCTTGCAGATTTAGGAATTACAGGTACTGAGAAGGGAAGTTTTAATCTTAACAGAGATACAGATACTAAAGGATTGATAGATAAATATTTAACACCAAGTGATCAATTACCTTGGAGTTTACTTGATCAATTCAGTGGCAAACCTGATGTTTCAGATGAAAAAAGGTCTGAATTGAATGCCTCATTATTGAAATTACCTGATCTATTGAATAGAACTTCAGTGAGGTTTAAAAGATCTGGTATTAATGGTGATATTGTATCATCATCAGAGGATTTTGCAATTGAATTGGCTGAATATAGTAGTTCACAATCCTCCTTGTCCTTTAATAGAAAGTTTACAGGGGATTCAAAGTTAAATGTCAAAGGATCTACTGCAAATTTACCATTTTTACCTGGGGGATTAGATTCAACCGATAGTACTAATACTCCACAGAATAATGCAGTGAAATACTTACATAAGGATAAATACGGTCTCTATGATATTCCACAGGGTTTTTCAAGAGGGTTGAGAACATTTGGTGGAAGTGATGATGCAGATGATGCTAATGATGATGATAGTAATGAAGCAGATTTAGAAATTCTTAAAAATACACAATCGGATGAAATGACTATATTAGCAGAAGAATTAGATGATAATAGTAATGATGAATTTAGTGATGATATAACAAATACTGAATCAGAAAACAATGAGGACTCTGCTAGTAGTATGGATGATAATGATGATGAAATGGATACCGAAATTGCTCAACTTATTCCAAAAGATACAATTATCAGACCTTCGACTGTCTCTGGTACATTGTTAAACCAACAGAAAAGAAGGACTAACTGGGCACATGTCGTTGATCTTAACCATAAAATTGAAAATTTCGATGAAATTATTCCAAACCCTGCTAGAACTTGGCCATTCGAATTGGATATCTTCCAACAAGAAGCCGTCTATCATTTAGAACAAGGTGATTCCGTCTTTGTTGCGGCACATACATCAGCTGGTAAGACTGTTGTTGCTGAATATGCAATAGCTATGGCTCATAATAATATGACTAAGGCAATTTATACATCTCCAATTAAGGCTTTAAGTAATCAAAAATTTAGAGATTTTAAACACACTTTTAAAGAAATTGATGTTGGTGTTATTACTGGTGATGTTCAAATTAACCCAGATGCAAATTGTTTAATCATGACTACAGAAATTTTACGTTCAATGTTATATAGAGGTTCTGATGTTATCAGAGATGTTGAGTTTGTTATTTTTGATGAAGTTCATTATGTTAATGATGTTGATAGAGGTGTCGTTTGGGAAGAAGTTATTATTATGTTACCTGAACATGTTAAAATTATTTTACTTTCTGCAACTGTTCCAAATACCCTAGAGTTTGCTTCATGGGTTGGTAGAACAAAGCAAAAAGATATTTACGTTATCTCGACTCCTAAGAGACCTGTTCCATTAGAAATATTTTTATTTGCAAAGGATACTCCTTATAAAGTTATAGATTCCAATAGAAATTTTCTTGAAACTGGATATAATAAACATGCTGATAAGTATTTGAAATCAAAGGCTGAGAATAAACAATCGAGTAATAATAGTGGTCATGGGGGACGTGGTGGTAGAGGTGATACTCGTGGTGGACGTGGGGGTCGTGGTGCTCTGTCACAAAGAGGTGGACGCGGTGGTAGTAATAATAACAACAACGGTAACCGTTTTATGAAAAGAGATGCACCAACCAGTAAATCATGGATTACTTTGGTGGATTATCTTAAAAAGAATGATTTACTACCAGCTGTTATTTTTGTCTTCTCTAAGAAAAGATGTGAAGAATATGCAGAAACTTTAAGTGGATTCAATTTCTCAACTGCTAGAGAAGCATCAGAAATTCATATGTTTATAGACAAAGCAGTTTCAAGATTAAAGAAAGAGGATAGAGAATTACCACAAATTTTAAGAATGAGAGAAATGTTGAAAAGAGGTATTGCAGTTCATCATGGTGGTTTATTACCTATTATTAAAGAAGTTGTTGAAATTTTGTTTTCTAAATCATTAGTTAAAGTTTTATTTGCAACTGAAACTTTTGCAATGGGTCTTAATTTACCAACTAGAACTGTTGTTTTCAGTTCAATTAGAAAACATGATGGTAATGGTTTCAGAGATTTATTACCTGGTGAATTTACACAAATGTCAGGTAGAGCTGGTCGTAGAGGTTTAGATAAGATTGGTACAGTTATGATCATGACCTATCAACAGCCTGCTGATAAAAATAGTTTGAAACAAGTTGCTTTAGGTGTTCCTACAAAATTATCATCACAATTTAGATTAACGTATACAATGATTTTGAATCTATTAAGAATTGAAGCTTTAAGAGTTGAAGATATGATTAAAAGATCATTTGGTGAGAATTCAGCACAATCAATGTTGCCAGAACAACAGTTAGAAATTCTCAGACTTGAAAAGGAATTGAGTACTCATAAAGAACTAGAATTACCTATTGAAACCAAGCAAACTTTTGAAAGCATTTATTCACTTTTGAAGGATACACGTTCATTGATGAAAACTTTATTCCCATCTATTATCAGTGGTAAAAAGGCAAAGAAGTTATTAATACAGGGTAGACTTATTGTTTTCCGTGACGAATCCGGAGTTCCTACAGTTGGTATAATAGCTACTAATACAGTTTATAAAGGATGTATTGAATGTTTGGTTGCTTCTGTGGTTGGAGAGAATGATGCTGGTAAAATTAAAAGATTAATTGATGCTGGATTATTTTTCAATCCAGTTTTGGGATCGATGTTCTTAGCTGAATGGTATCCAAAATGGAAGATTAATTCTAATCGTAAGATTCAACCTATTAGAGTTCCAGTTGAAAATATTGAGTTCTTTGCTCACGAATATATTGAAATCAATAAAGCATTGATGAATAATAGTTCAAAGGCTGTAAAGATTTTCTTTGAATCTTTCCAACTTTTATTAAACAAAAGAAATCATTGGAAAGAAAAGGACATGAATTCATTTATGAATGAAACTAATATTAGTGATTGTTGTTCTTATTTGTCTAATTTACAACAATTGGGGAGATTACTTGGAGATAATGAAATTTTCAAACAATTTCATGAAGATGATAATTATTTGAAATTTTCAACTAGAAGGCAAATAGTTGATAAAATTGATGATTTAAAGAGATGTTTAAGTGAAGAAAATTTGGAACTTCTACCTGAATATAATAAAAGATTGGAAGTTTTGAAAAAATTAGATTATGTTAATCCAGAACAATTAACTATTAATTTGAAGGGAAGAGTTGCATGTGAAGTTAACTGTGGATGGGAATTAATTATTACTGAATTAGTTTTCGAAAATTTCTTAGGTGGATTCAGTTCTGAGGAAATTGTTGCATTACTTTCATGTTTTGTCTTTGAAGGTAAAAGAGGTAGAAAAGATGATGAGGAACCAACTAAATTATCAACTCCAAGATTAGAAAAGGGTAAAGAGAAAATTTGTTCAATTGTTGAAAGAGTTATGGTTCTATCAACTGAAATGGAAATTCAATTGACAAATGAAGAAGAGACATTTTTAGAAAATGATAGATTTGCATTAGTTAATACTATTTATGAATGGGCTAGAGGTAGAAGTTTTAAGGATATTATGGAATTTGTTAATGATGCAGATGAATCTGAAGGTACTATTGTTAGAGTTATTACTTTCTTAGATGAAATTTGTAACCAAGTCAGAAATGCTGCATTAATTACAGGTGATTCAGCATTACATTCCAAGATGACAGAAGCTCAAGAAA
The DNA here is from genome assembly GCA_030579415.1 of Pichia eremophila. NCBI lineage: Eukaryota > Fungi > Ascomycota > Pichiomycetes > Pichiales > Pichiaceae > Pichia > Pichia eremophila. The sequence goes on along the minus strand of JAKTQW010000197.1, from coordinate 10,844 downwards.
AGATTAAGCGTGATATTGTCTTCTGTGCATCACTTTACTTATAGAAACTGAATGTGTAATATAATATCTATAGCGATATCAATAGTTCATAATAGATCTTAATTTTATTAGTAGTAGTATACAAAAAGTTAGATTGATAATAATATAGGAGATTTAACGTCTAGGTTTATGAACTCCACCATTTGTATTTGAAGGTGGTTTTTCTGAATTTAGTTTCTTCTTTAATGGTTTAATTGCAACATTACTCTTCTTCAATCGTAATTGAGGTTTTAAAGTATTCATATTAGGAGCTGCCTCTGCAACGACACTTATTATATTTTCACCCCTTAAAATAATTAAACCAAGTAATCTTTTTTGTTCCTTTATTTTAGATACATCAATTTCTTCATTTTTAGTTTCATTTAAATACTTTTTAGATTTCTTTTGAATACGAAATTCTTCACATTCAGTTAAAACTAAATTCATAAATTTATCATAAGATATAAGTGTTCCAACAAAAGTTGATGAATTTGAAGTTGTCACACGTACTTTAAAATTAATTAATGTTTCAAGACGAGTATTTTTCGGTATATTTCCTAATGCCATTGGTTATTTGTTAGGAAGAAATCAAGTGTTTATAATTTGTAAGGAAAAAATGAAATTTGGTAAATTTTAACCAAGTGCAAAAATTCATGAAGATGTGCATCACGAATTTTTTTGATTGTAGGACCAAGTTAATTCTTGTACAATGGTTGTTTATGGGGTATAAATGTACAATGCTGTAAGGATCCTTATAGATGTAAGATTGTAGTGTTGTCCGATTTTAATATCAAAGTAATAAAAGTCGTAATACAAGTCTTATTAGATAAAATATTATGAGTATTCTGAAAAATAGGCTAATCTTGTACTTTCTTTGTGTATAATAATTTCAATTGATGATATATTCTCTCAGAAATTTATAAATAAACCTTTTTAAAGGCAATTCAAGCTAAAATATGCTATTTTTACTTTAAAAACTAAAAATATTGTAAAATCATTTCAAAATTACCAAAACAATCTGTATGTGTGAAATTTTTTTACTTTTTGAAAATCATTTTTTCATCCCAAACCATAACCAAAACAATAACAGAAAAATAGACAAAAAAAATACATACTTTAATTATTTGAAAACACATTTAAACCACTCATAATATTGCTAAAAATGCCAAACAAAAATTTGGCGGTCACGTGATCAAGCTCTGCCGGGATTATTTTTACAATAAAAACTTTATTAACAGCGGGCTTAGCTCAGTGGGAGAGCGCCAGACTGAAGATCTGGAGGCCATGTGTTCGATCCACATAGCTCGCAAACACTTTTTTTGCCATTTTTACCCTCATTTTTTTTTTAACAACTTATGCAAATTGGTTGTTGACGGGGAAAGAAAGAACACTCACCATAAATTTTCAATTGGAATTTGAAGGTTAGTGATATTTTTGAAGGATGAATTTGGATGGGTTTTAGTTTAATATTTATTCTTTTTACTTTCTTTTTACTTCCTTTTAACAACATATCTCACAAATGACTTCCTTTGTACAACAGAACAAGGTTGCAGTCACTGTATCTGCCCTTTTGGGTATTGGTACTATTGCAGGTATCATCTATTATATGAGAACTAATAGTACTACAAATAATTCAGATGATTCATCAAATAGTGAAAGTTCAAAGAAGAAGAGAAGAAATAAGAAAAAGAAGGGGAAATCTAATAATGGTGCATCATCAACTGAAAATGGTAACATTGTTGAAGAAGATAGTAAAACTTCAATTTATCCAATTAATGAAGCAACTAAATTACCAAATATTACACCTGAAATTTTATCAACATTATCAGATAACGAAAAAAATGATTGGGCAATTTCTTTAAAGGAAAAGGGTAATGAATATTTCAAGGCAAAACAATATGATACTGCAATTGTTTACTATTCAAATGCTTTAGATTGTAAAAAAGATCATGTCTTTTATGGTAATAGATCTGCTTGTTATTATGCTTTAAAAGATTATGAAAATGCTGTTAAAGATACTACAAGTGCATTGGAAATTAAACCAGATTATTCTAAATGTTTACTTAGAAGAGCTCATGTTTATGAAGAAATGGGGAGATATGAAGATGCTGCATTTGATTTAACTGCTTTATCAATTTATGGTGGTCTAAATGATAAATCAAGTGATAGTGTTATGGCAAGAGTTTTATCTGAACTTGCAGATAAATTAAATCAAGAAGTTTATTCTCATTTACCAAAAGTTTTACCTTCCTCTTCATCAATTTCATCATTTTTAGGTGCCTTTGTTAAGGAAGATTTAGATTTAGATTTAAATAATTATGAAAAAGATTCTGGTTCTTATTATCTAATCTCTGCATTAAATGAAATTTATAAAGATACTGATGAAGGTTATGAAAATGCTGATAATTTATTAAATCAATCAATTAAAAGATTTGAAGATAATAATAACTCATCAAATGATCAAACTGATAAAAAAATTATTGCAATTGCTTATGAATATATGGGTATTTTCTCATTCTTGAAAACTTTTGATAATGCGAAGGAATATGTTGAAAAAGCTTTAGAAATTTCTCCTAGACCAAGAATGCATGTTGTTTTGGCATTAATTGCAGCTGATAAGGGTGATTATGTTTTAGCAGATCAAGAATTTACTAAGGCAATTAAAATGAATCCTGAAGATCCAAATATTTATTATCATTATGGTCAAGTTTATTATTTAATTGGTGATTTAACAAAGGCACAATCTAATTTTGAAAAGGCAAAATCATTAAATCCAAATAATGTTTATGCTCATATTCAATTAGCTTGTATTACTTATAGACATAATGAAATTGAATCATGTTTAACAATGTTTAATAATGCTAAAACTTTATTCCCATTATCACCAGAAATTCCAAATTATTTAGGTGAAATTTTATTTGATAAAGGAGATATTGAAAATGCTTCAAAACAATTTGATATTGCAACTAAACTACAAGAAGCAATTCCAGGTAATAATATTGGTGCATTACCATTAATTAATAAATCAGTTATTTATCAAAATACAAGTGATTTCCAATCATGTCAAAATATTTTAGAAAAAGCTGTTAAAATTGATTCAAAATCAGAAGTTGCATGGTCAAGTTTAGGTCAAGTTTATTTATTAATGCAAAATCCTAATGGTGCAATTGAATGTTTTGAAAAAGCATGTAGATTATGTAGATCAGCTGAAGATAGAAAGCAAACAATTGCATTATTAGAAAGTGCAAAAATTCATTTAAGAGTTAGACAAGATAAAGTTTTAAGTAAAAAAATGGAAGAAGTTATTGCTCAGTATAGTGCTGCTCAAATGGCTGCTTAAATTTAGTTAATCAAGTTTTTAAAATAACTTATTCGTTCATGTTCATGTTTATATGTAAATGCTTTGTATTCTTTTGTATAAAAGGAAAAAAATACGACATAATTTTAATATTAAAAAAAGTATAGTAAAATTCGTTTATGAATGAATAAATATTTGTATTTTGGAAATAAAGATTATATAAGATGTACATATTGTATTAAATATATTAATTTAATTATTTAGTGAAAATATGCTTTAAAGGACCCTTTGAATGGTAGAAATTTGAAGAATAATCTTTCTTTTTAAAACGTTTTTCCTTTGGTTCAGTAACATAATAATCCCAACCATTTGATTCAGCAAATCTAATAGCGTCTTCTTTATCAGTAAAATCTAATCTAGTACCTTGTAAATAATCTGCAGTACTTTGATAACCAGTTAAATCATGTTCCCATCTATTACCTTTACTTAAAATATCCCATTCTAATTTCCAAAATTTACTATTTCTATTACCATTTTGTGTTGCATATTTAGTTTCTTTGTATATTCTTACAAGTCTATTACCTGAAACTGCCATTTCAGCTGGTGCACCTGATGTTAATTGTTTACCATTAGTTGTTAAATCTGTAATATGTTTAACTTGAGCTGGAACTTCAACTGATGCAATTTTAGGAGTTGGAGTAATAGCTTTTGAAGAGTTCATACGAGCTCCTCTTGTTGCAATTAGTGTATTACGGGTGACTCTGGAGAACATTGCGTTGTTGAAATATGAAAGTTATTGAAAGCTATATATTATTCCTAACTACTAATTCTTCCTTTAAAATTCATGTTAATAATTTACAATACAATATTATCATCCCCTCACAGAAATATTTCATTTGCAACTTTTCTTACTGGATGAACAAAGGTAGTCGTATCGACGCATATAACTAAAAATCGGGTCGATAGACGCTGATTTTAGATAACTGTATCCATTACTACTACTATACTATATAGACATTAGACATTCAATACCTAACTGACAAGAACCCACAGAAGGAAGAATACAATAAGTATACCAAATACTTTCAACATCAACCATCGGTTACTACTAACACTTTTATAATATTTCATAAGTTCACGTTGAGCACCACCAATATTTAAACTAACATCTTCAATATTATCATCAATACGTTGAATAACTTCACCCTGTTCTTGAACCATTGTAGCTAATTGTTGGAATAAACCTCCAACTTCATTGATTGTACTCTCAATCGCATCAACTGCTTGACTACGTTCTTGAACATATCTATTATCTTGTTCCTCTAATAACATCAGTTGTTGTGTTTGATCAGGTAAACTTAACATCGTATTAGCATCATATTCACCTACACTACTAAGGTTGGTTATTTGATTATTATTATTATTATTATTATTATTATTATTATTATTATTATTATTCATATTAGCTGATGATTCATCAATTCCAAGACTTGCAATGAATGGGTTCTCAGATGTTAAACCTCCAGTATTACCACTAGTACCACTATTCAAGTTAGCACTTCTAACTGCATATGGTAATACTCCATCTTCACTAGTAGTACTTTTAACAGCTGCAAGCAGTTGTTCTTGTCTACTACGTTGTATTAATTCACTTTTTTGTCTTTCCATTAAAACTTCTTTAAAATTCTCACTTATATTCTTTGTCTTGGTATTTAATAATTGAACAACATTACTATTATACATTTTCAATTGACTATCATCTGATGAACTTTTACTATTTGATAATTGTAATGTTTTCAAATCTTTAAGTTCTTTCTCAATTTTGAAAATATCTTGTTTAATAACATACGTTAATTCAATTATATCTGTTGGTTTATCACCAAATAATTGTTTCTTCTTGGCTAAATGTGCAAGTTTAGTTAATGATCCTGTAACACGTACAATATGTTTAGCAATCATACCTGCTTTTCTATTAAATTCATTTTTACTTGGGATATTATTATTATTATTATTATTGATATTATTATTTACAATTTGAGTATTATTTTGTCTTGCAAATGTTTTAACTGCTTGCTGAAATTCAAAAGTCCTATCTTGGACACTATTGGATACATGAATCTCCATTATGTTTATTGATTAACAGAAGAAGTTGTTGATTATAGCACCGTGTTGAAACTGATCAGTTAAGAAATTCATGTTAAAGATCTGAGAATTTCAACATTACCAAATTCGCTCCTTATGTAAAGGTATATTTACTGTTGACACTGGGTTGAATTGATCGTGTTTGCGTCTCGTTTTTAGATTATATATATGGGTTTATATGAACATAACTGTTAATTAATCACATTTATGGAACTATGTGATGTATAATTGGAAGTAGAATGATTCTTTAGAGACATTTAAATCATAAAAAATACAAATTTTGGAAAGTCACATTCTCTGATAACATTAATCAGAAAATTAATCAATATTTCTCATTTAAATCAATTATTATTACTATCATTAGATTAATTTGACTAACAATTTACATAATGGTTTCTTGAATGACTAAATACAACGTGACATGATCAACTTAAAGCTTACGTAATATTTCCGATAAAGGTTGATCGGCCGAGTAAATACAAGAGCCACAGTGAATCGTTGAAAGTTGTGGAGTTCAACACTTATCTTATCTTCATAAACATTAAATATAAATTGTTAAACATGTAATTACTAGACCTTTAACTCTTGCTTTATTCTTCCAATAACCAATCAATTCAATGACAAAAAAGCCAAATTTCATAGTAATTGTTGCTGACGATCTTGGATTTACCGATACTTCAGCTTTCGGTGGTGAAATTAAAACTCCGAATATCGAAAAACTTGCACAAACTGGTTTAAGATTTACTGATTTCCATACAGCTAGTGCATGTTCACCAACAAGATCAATGCTTTTATCAGGCACTGATAACCATATTGCAGGTCTTGGTCAAATGCGTGAATTTGCAGCCAGAGTACCTGAAAAGTTTGCAAATAAACCAGGTTATGAAGGTTATTTAAATTTTAAAATTGCTGCATTACCTGAAATTTTATCTGAAAATGGTTATTATAATTTTATGTCAGGTAAATGGCATTTAGGTTTATCTCCTGATCATTGGCCTGATAAAAGAGGTTTCCATAATTCTTTTACTTTATTACCTGGTGCTGGTAACCACTATAAATATTTCCCAAAAGATGCAAATGATCAATATTTAAATTTCTTAGCACCAATTTTCAGTGAAAATGGTAAAAGATTAGATCCTGCAATTGATATCCCGGATGACTACTATAGTACTAAATATTTTACTGATAAGTTCATTAAATTTTTAAACGATGATGAAAAGAGAGATGATAAACCATTCTTTGGTTTATTAACCTATACTGCGCCTCATTGGCCATTCCAAGCTTATGAAGAAAAAATTGCTAGATATAAAGGTATCTACAATGATGGTCCAAAGGAATTAAGAAGAAAAAGATTAAATAATGCTATTAAATTAGGTATTATTCCCGAAGGTGTCAACCCCCATGCAGTTGAAACTCAAAGAGAGAAAGAATGGAGTGAATTAACTGATAAAGAGAAGGAAGTTGAATGTAGAATTATGGAAATTTATGCTGCAATGGTTGAAATTATGGATGATGAAATTGGTAATGTTTTGAAAGAACTTGAAAGGAAAGATGAAATAGATAATACGTTTATTCTTTTCATGTCAGATAATGGTGCAGAAGGTATGATGATGGAAGCAATGGCAACAACTGCTGAGAGATTCAAATATTTTGTTGAAACTTATTATCACAATCAATTCGATAATTTGGGTAAAAAAGATTCATTTGTTTGGTATTCTGATCAATGGGCTCAAGCTGCAACTGCTCCTTATTACATGTATAAAATGTGGGCATCCGAAGGTGGTATTAGATGTCCTTTAATCATTAAACCAAATAATAATAAAGAAGTTGATAATGGTAAGATTAAAAATCAATTCGTTACAGTTATGGATATTTTGCCAACTATTTTAGATATTGCTGATATCAAACATCCATATCCAGAGGAATTTCAAAATAGAAAAATTGAACCCGTTAGAGGTGTATCACTTCTACCAATTATAAATGGTGAAGAAAAGAAGGTCCATGATTCTGAGAGAATTGTCGGTTGGGAATTATTTGCTCAACAAGCTATTAGAAAGGGAAATTACAAAGCTTTATACATACCTAAACCAATGGGTCCAGATAAATGGCAATTATTCAACTTAGAAGTTGATCCAGGTGAGACTAACGATTTATCAGAGGAGAAACCTGAGTTACTCAAAGAAATGATTAATCATTGGTCAGAATATGTTGCTGAAACTGGTTTAGTTGAATGTACTGATGTTTTCTACGAAGAACTAAAGGGTGATTACCAGCCAAAAGTTTTATATTAAAATCTAATATTTAAATTATTTATTTAGTTACACTTATTTATTTATTCACTTATTTATTATAAGTTTTTCCTCATAGGTGATGAAGATCTTGAATGTTGCTTCTGTTCAACTGAATGTACCATACCAATATCTGGAGTTTCCAATATTAACTGTTTAATTTCATCATCTATATTCTGTACTGCACCGCTAGCACTGATTCCAGAGCTAGCATTAGCATTTGTACGTATATCATCAATAGTAATTTGTGGTATGATTTGTGGTCTATCAGGTTGATCACTATTATACTTGTGATCACCATTGAAATAATCAGGTGCTTCACCACGATTTACATTAACAGATTCAACTGCAAATTTATTTGCAGGTTTGACAATTCCACTATCTCCTCTACCCCTGGAATTGTTATCAGAATAGACTGATGTCATTGTATCTCTTATATTCATTGGTGTTGCTTCATAATCAGGTATTACTAAGGTATTTCTATTGAGTACTTTTTTATTAGTATTATTATTGACTGTGTTTTTATATTTATTTTCAATGATTTGTTGAACTTTTTTATTTTGTAATGCTTTCCTAACATAATGTGCAAAATCTCTTCTAAAAACTTTAATTTTACCTGAATTATCTGCTGTGACAATAATAGCGGTTGTTAAATCTTCAACCTCAGAATCTTTAACATGTGCTTCCTTTAACGCATATGAGTATTTATGTCTTAAATCAAACAATGGATCATTACTTAATTCTAAAAGTTTAGATGCTGCTCTTGGTGCAAATATCGATACATTACATCTATTATTATTAGTATGAAATGATCCATAATATTTATTATCAATGATTGATTTATCATCTTTGAGTAAATTTAATATATCAAAATGTGCCTTATTAAGCATTTTCTTTTCATTATCAATTTTATTTTTTTTGTCGGAATAAATTTGCCATATATAGGTCCAACCATCTTCACTACCCGATATTAAATGTGTGTGATCTTCATTGAGGGATGATGAAATACTTGAGTATTTATTAATGAAACCTGAATATTTCACTTCTAAAAACCTCCCGGTGTAATTAATTAATCTACATTTGGAATCATTTGAAGTAATCAACAATTTTATCGTTTCACTCTTAGATATTGTATCCGTTCTATGTTTATATGCTGGAGTTGAGGATAAGAATGATTTTGGAGATTTTGAATTATCAAAATAGCATTTAATACCTGTAATTCTATGAGTAGATTTCTTTTTCTTCAATTGATAATCGTCTTCAATTTTAAATCCAGTTTTATTCAATATCACAGAGAAGATGTATCCAGCATCACAACCTACAAATACTTTATCACTTTCTGGAGAGAATTCAAGGCACGTAATTGATTTATTCAGATTAATTTCAAATATAATTTCTTTTTCTAGAATGGACAGGAAAACCAGTCTACCATTCCATTGAGAAGCAACAAAAAATCTATCATCACTTTTATGGAATTGTGCACATGTTACAACACAATCAAATTTATAAGTTTGTAAACAATCAGCTCTATCAACGTGCCATAATTTAACCGTTCCGTCATCTGATGAACTAATTAAGAAATTATTTTTTGACCAATCTAAGGAATTGATTGTTTTATCATGATAAAATATTTTGACAGGTTTTGTTTTAAATACAGGTGCATAAATATTATCCTTTGCTGATGATGATTCATTTTCATGATCATATCCATAATTCATATGACTACTTGCATCACTTTCATTTGATATTAAAGTGTTTTTTCTAGATCTGGAAACTGATGTTCTCACTTCAGGGACATTTAGAATTGAAGTTATATCATTGATTGTATCATCAAATGCTGTATCTATAAAAGATTTTCTAGAAGTTTGTTTAGCGGAATGAATATTTGAAGGGTTCAACTGATCATAATTATTATAATGTACACGTCTTTCCATTTCTGAAGTGATGAGCCCCCAAACTCTTATAAGACCATCAGCACCAGCAGATGCTAAATATTTTCCATCTAAACTAAAGGAGAGATTGTAAATAGCATTAGCTTCAGCAGATTTGGTAGTACTTGTACCATTAGATTTAACAGTATTCACTGTCATTACACTTTTATTCCTTTGTAAATCACTTGATATAGAATTAGCTTCATCTGATAGAATTGATGGGGTATTATTACTTAATGTTTTATTTATACCAGGTAAAATATTTTCTGAATTGTTAATAGCTCCTCCATTTTTATAATTATTAGATCCATTAAGATTGTTAAAAGTATCATCACATTTTAATTCTTGAGATAGAAAGAAATGGTTGTATCCAATACTTGAGAACTTAGAACTTTTCCTGAACAAAGTTAAATAGGATAAATCAATTTTACTAAGTCTTTCAAACTCTTCCTCAATGGAGGTTTCAACTATTTGGTTCTGTGGAGTACTAAGCAAATCAAAATTCCCATTCCCATTCCCATCATTAGTATTATTATTTTTATTATTATTTTTATTATTTTTATATGAACCAGTTGAATTATATTTCAACGTAGGGACAGATTGTAAATTACGAGGAGTTAGAGCAGCTGCTACGTCCTTTGCAGCTGAGACATTGTTTGCTGCCAAATCCATCAGTACGGAAGTGCCGTTAGTTATACACATACGGGGATCTGGGGAAATATATTTTGATGTATCCTGAAGGAATGATTTCATATTATATACCTATTGTTAATTTTCAATTGTCCATTAACAGTTATTTCAATTACCAAGAATCAATTAACAAGATACTAATAACTAATTGCTAATAAACAGCTATCACCCAATGTAAATTACTGAAAAGTTAAGCCTAACGTTACCTGATGATTTATGTATTAAGCCCTACATTATAATTAAAATCATGCATTATTAGAAGTGATAAGCCCACTGCTTACATATTATATTTATTATTAAAGTAGGCGTATAGAACTATGAAAATATTACCCCCTACGGGGGAAATAATTTTTCCCAAGTATAATACGTGGATTACGTAATGATTTATATAATCATTAGGTAAGCATACAGTGTATATTCTATTCAAAATCTATTTACAACTTGTTTGAGACCATCAGTAACATTGATAACATACTA